>PYAF01001459.1:260250-270823 GCA_007407185.1 Glycine tomentella
TTGTGTTAATTATTTTTTTAATTTAAAAATATTTATAGTTTGTTTTTAAATAATTTATTTCTATGATTTGTTTATATAAATTTTATTTTTTGATTTAATGAATTTAATATTATTATTTTATATATTATAATAATTAAATTTAAATGTTATTTATGAAAGTGCTACCCTAAGTTAACTCCAACTGAAACAATTTAAGATTATTATTAATCCATCGGCATTTACGTTTACGTTTAGTCGTTATTTAATTTTTTATCATTAAAAAATTATAAATGATTTTAATTTTTCTACCGGTTCAGCAGGTAATCAGTTTGTAATTTGAAACCTACAACCTATTCACCCGGTAATATTTGGCTATTAAAATATTATATTTGTTTTTTTGGTGTTGCCAATTTTTTTTTTGTTTGTCTTCCGGGAAATGACCTGTTATTGTAGGTAAAAAGTGCTGGTCCATCGATGAACCCATAAATGGGGTAGTTCATGTTAGACGTCACCGTATTGACAACCATCTTTATGAGAAAACCTTTTTCATAAATTACATGATTTAGTAATAGTAATGGGTCTAGTGGAATAAGCTAATCTCCCAAAATGTGATAATCAAATGTTTGAATTTTTATTAAAAAAGATAGTCATATTTAATGTTTATTTATGGTTCAAATAAAATTACCTATGAAGAAGGAGACATGTGAGAGAGAAAAATTCATAATTTACGAAACAAGATTCATCCCAAAGTATCTCAAATCTTTTTCCAAAACGTTGTATATGGTTACTCAAGAATCAAAATAACAATCCTGCGTTACACCTCACTTGAATGGACCATCTTCGTATTCTGCTTTACACCTCACTTGAATATTGGACCATCTTCATATAATTACCCTTGTAGTTATGACTTCTATAGTGATGTTTACCTACTCCTCAAAGTACACCGCCAGATAGGACACAATTAAATTTTATAGCTAGTAGGTACAAAATGTTGTTGCTCTGCCCAAAAAATGAATTGAAGACCAAGTTGGAGCGCCAATTTCCGAATCATTCCCCCTCTCATTGACGTTTCCCTACACGGATAGCTTTTTGCCAAGTTGCGAGTTGATTGCAACCCTATGTTGACCACTTGACCTCATCATCAAATTGTTCTGTGGCCACTTGACAACTTTTTGGTTCTAACAAAACAAATAAAAAACAAAAAACTTTCCCCCTCCTCTCTATCCATCAATCCAAGGGACAGAATGACAGACAACTATGTGTATGGTTCTAAGGGTCAACTGTTGAATCGTGGTGAACTGGTGATAATATTGATCTGAAATATTTAATAATTAGTTTTTTTTCAAAAAATTTAACGGATTATTTTTAGAAAAATATATTGTATTACTTTTTTCACATAAATAAACAGTCTTTTTAAAAAACACAAGGGTTATTTCTGTATCAAATAAGATTAATGACTCTTTTAATTCCTCAATTTGAGGGTATGTTTTTTTAATTGATTATTTTTAATGAAATTTTTATTTTTAATTGATATTAAAAAATTTTGCTTAAAAAAACCAATTTAGTTCTACTCAAACTAATGATATGCTATCAAAAAATTAATTTGATATATAAACCATTAGAATTTAAGGATTTTTTTCTTTCTATTGCATTACTTTTTTTTGCATAAATAAATAGTTTTTTTAAAGAATACAAATTATGGCCATTTCTATATCAAATTGCAAATATTCATTTTTATTTTTCTTTTTAATTCTAAAATGGAGGTTATTTTTATCGTCATTCACAAATTATCTATAGTAATATATAAGTTATTACGATATAATTTAATTATTCTCGTAGTCTTCATCTTATAAACATTACATATAACATGTTTTTTCACTAGTAATTATAAAGGAAATATGGGCTGAAGGACGTCATAATTAACATGGCAAAACTACAAAGTATAGAGTCTTTTACCCGGAAATAACTTTTTTTTTTTTTAAATCCAGTTAATAAATTGTTGATAATCAATTTTGAAGTGCATTTTTTTTAATTTGTTTTAAAAAAAAGAGTAAAAACCTTTGTATTTTCATTTTATTAAAAATTATATATATTTATGTTTTTTTTAACTTGTAATTCATGGGAAGTATGTTGTTACTTTTTTTTGTAAGATTCTTTATTATAATCATATTAGTCTTTGAGAATTATGATATTTATCTAAGCTTTTTCTTTTCTTTTTCAATAATGTAAAATAACATTACATCTACAATTTTTTAAAACGAAAAAAAATTATTGTATTATTGAAATATTTTTTCTAGATTAGATTTTCATTTTCTTTTCATTTTCATTTTTTTTAATATTTTAATCTTTCTATAAAAAAATAAAATTAATTTGTTATTAATAAAATTTATATTTAACCACAATTTATAATTATGAGACTACATTATTATTCGATTAATAAAATATCATAAACATGAACAAAATATAAGTAGAAAAATCACCTTCATAAAATTTTTAAAGGAATTAACTAATTCCTATGACTAATCTTTTTTAAAATATATAAATCATAAAATTAAAAATTAAAAGGAAATAAAAAAACATTCTTAGAAAAATAAAATTAAATATTTTAAAAACAAAATAAATAAATATAAAAATTGAAAAAAGTAATAATTTTGGACCATTGAAAAATCTTTCCTAGATGTGTATAAAAAAAAAAGTAAAAATAAGATCGATTTGGGAAAAATCGATTTTTCACTATGAATAATAATTTATATCACTTAAATAAATAATTTTTAACCTATACTATTTATGTAATTTTTAATTTTTTGGTATTTATGGGATAAAAACTCACAACTATAAGTTCCTTACAAAAGTTTTATGCCAAAACTACTTAAAAAACAATTTTAAAGGAAATTAATAAACAATAATTTTAAACCTGTGTCGTATCCTCCTAATCATATTCAATTCCCCATCACCCAGGTAACATTTGTGCATGCATCTACCACCAAATAGAAGAAGCATGAATCAAGGCTGCAAACGTCTCTACTTCAATTCTGACATAAGTTTCAAGTAGAAATCTACTGTAATAAATTCATACTCATTTCTTACCACTGCAGCAACACTACAGGAATCATTCCTTATAGACAGTAGCATCAAAATTTAATTTTTACGATCTAGCAATTAATTAGAAGAGACCGGGTTGGTGTTTCTATATATGGAAAAGTTAATTACATGACCCATTTATTTCTAAAATAGGAAAGAATGTGTAATTTTATTTATCCATGAGTTTAATTTCCTAAAGATTAAAAAACTATATTGTTGATTAATAAAAAATCATTATTAATATGATTTATTAAATAATTATTTAAAAGTTAACAAATTTATTATATACAACAAATTATCATTGAATAACAATGTAAAAAATAATAATCACACCAACAATCCATACATATGAACTACTCTTTATTTAATTATGAATTTGAACTATACATTTTTTAAAAACTAGATGGATAGGATTTTTTCATAGAATGGCCCGATAGATTATAAATAAATAGATTCTTTTGTCATTCCTACTATAAATATATTACACTATCAATCAATAAATTTTTTCTCAAAATATGACTTTTAATTAAATTAATTATTATAAAATTAATAATAATACCGTGTACAATATGGTGTATGGTTAGATGACATTATGAATTTTTTTTATACTGTGCATTTAAATTACAGTCCACAATAAAATTTATGTTGAAAAGTAATCACAAAATTATATATATTCATGTAGGAGTATTTACAAGTTTAAGTGACCCACGAATCCAACTCAACCCAAATAGATAGGGTTGAGTTTTTTAAATGTTTAAGTCAAATCTAACCCAATTAAATTCGTTATTTAATGGATTGGATAACTGATTTTGTATTTTAGACATGTGATTCGGCCCAACCCTAACATACATATTATTTTAATAATAATAATATAAATAATAATAATAATAATAAGTCATTTTCGAGACAATTGTTAAAGAGCATATAGTACTAAATAATTTTTGTTATACAAATAGTCCTTAGCCTTCAATTTGTTATCTTACTAATTTTTTTTTTGACTAAGTATACTTTATAAAGGTTATATTCTAGTAGTTTGGTTGTATAACAGTAATAACCCTATAAGATTTTGGATTATATCTCTATTTGATTGAGATTTTGGATTATTTGAAGGTTTTATAAATGTTAGATTTTAATTGAGATTTTGGATTACATCTCAATTGGTTTTAATTGAGTATAGTCGGTTGTTTGCTTTTATATTGCACAGGTTGTGTTAGATAAATGATAATTAGAGATTGTACTAGACGTGTCAATGGCTAAAGTCTTATGTTCCTTCTCAATGTCCTATTGAACTTGCACATGTTGAAGTTCCACCACTATCAGAACAAGTGCTAGAGGTTCCTACACAACAAAGACTAAAAACTCTACCTTCACAAGCAAAGGTGCTAAAAAGAAAACTTACCAGAACTTTTTCTAGTATTTAGGTTCATTTTGATAGGGTAAATGATGATGTTTTTTGTAAGTATTGTTGCAATCACATAAGACTAATAGTTCTAAATGGAACTACTAATTTGACAAATCACGTGAGAGACAATCAGAAAAATCCTAATAGGCATGTTGATAAGAAACAAAAGACTATTGTTATTGGAAAGGAATGTGAGGGTGATCCTAATGTTGCTAATTTAAAACTTGTTGATTTCAATCAAGAATGGACTCTTATAACACTTATAAAGATAATAATTATAGATGAACTTTCTTTTAAATTTGTTGAAAATGAAGGACTTAGGAAGTTTATTAAAATTTTTAATTATAGATACATTTTTTTTTAATTCTTGTACAATTTATTCGAATTTAAATTTTGTAAAATAAAATTATTTTTAAATATTATGATCCAATTGATCCAATCCAACTCAACTAGTACACCCAGATATTCATGTAATATCATGATATTTTTGTTAATGACATCATAATGATGTTCCAAGTTGTTCGGGAATCAAATATTATTTTCGCCATTAAAATAGCGGTGGAGAGTCCTAAGTTGATTTTGTCAAAAATTTATTTTCAACTTTTCAAACCAACAGGTTATCTAAACCCCACCATTGCATTAATGTCCTCTGTCTTCTGAATGCTGGAGATAAGGTTACGGTACTCGTCGACCCACAGTGATTGTAGAAAGACGGCACTAAACTACTCTGAACAACCCAAGAACTATAGGGAGGACCTCTTTTGTTAAAAGAAAACAAAAGGAAATCTATTTGGATTGCTTACATGTTATCTAGACGGAAAACACTTTACAGGAAGGGTGATGGGTTTTAGTTAATAATTATTAAATTTAATTATACTTTTTTCTCCTCGTATTTTATTATATGTGTAATTTTTATCCCTCTAAATTTAATTATTCTTATTTCATCTTCATAATTTTCTAACTATTAAATTATATTTTTTCCTGTAATATTTTCTAAATTTATTCTAATAATTAAGATTTAAGGAGATAAGATGTATTATTAATTTTATATTTTAACTATATATATATATATCCTGAAAAAAATTGTTAGAAAATAACTATATGTTTTTTTGTTTCTTTATTTTATTTACGGCCCTATATTTCCCATGTACATTGGGCCAAATATAACAAACGAATGATAATTACTTTATGCACCTCATTTTTATTTGTTGCCCTCCCAAAATCTCTTTATTCCCAACTTACCCTTCTCACCTCTCCCCTTGCTCACCCTCTTCTTCTTCCTTTCGCGCACCGCATCATATCTTCTCGTCATCACCATTGTAGAATCAATCCCTTCCCTCATGCCTCTCCTTCCTTGCATCATTGCCACATCTCCACCTTTAGATTCAGGGTTCAAAAGTATGGTTTTTTTATCAGAGTTCTTCGGAAATGTTCTATACTCTGGTCTGGAGACTTGCTTGCTCACTGAGCAAGGAAGCCTTATTTGTATTCTGGATACTTAATCCAAAGTTATGAAATTATAATTCTAGAATCTCAAATCCGAAAGCTAGTCTTTATAATTTTGGATTAAGTAATTGTATTTTGGGTTACTCAATCCAAGATTATAAAACCATAATTTTGGATTCAGGATTCCCAAATTATGGTTTCATGATTTCAAAGTGAGTAATCCAAAATATGTTTAACCATAATCATGAATCACAAATAATAAAGGTTGGGGGGGGGGGGGGGGGTTGTGGCAGCAACGCAGGGAAGGAGAGGCACAAGGGAAGGGATTGATTCCACAATGACAAGGGCGATGTGGGGCAGATGAGAAGAGGAAGATGGAGAGAAGAAAAGGGTGAGCAAGGCAAGAAGGATAAGCTAGGAATATTAAAATTTTTGAGGGTGCATCAAGTAAAAAATTGGGATGGAGGAAACCATTGCCCAGCCGAATCCTTCAAAGTTCAAAGCTTCAGTATTCTTACCCAGTAAAAAATGAAATTAAAAAAGAGTTTTGGGCCTTGGGGCTATTATGACTGATAGCAATCTAGCAATCTCCGTAACTTTTTAGATAGCGTTTTTCGGACTGATCTTTCCGTTTTTTTAATTAAAATTGATTTTAATTGATATATAATTTTTTCACATTGTCAACTAATTAAAAATCACTTTAGATATAAATTTAAAATAATTGTTACAAAAATTAAGAATCTTACCATATGTGTTAATTCATGATTGAATAATAGTGTAAAAAATAAATTGTTGATATATTTTAATGAAATTCTAAAAAATTTAGGTAGTGTTGACAAATAAAAAAATGAAACAAACTAGAACAAAATGAAATGAGATATTATTATTTTGTGTATTGTGTTTAGTAATTATAAAATGAAATAAGATAATTTGAACTATTTTGTGTTTGATAAATAAATATTATTCCGGTTCGTTTTACTGTTTTAACTTTTTCCAATGAAATCAAATAGTATTACTTTTCTAAGTTTTTTTATATATATATAGTTCAATTATGTTCTAAGATGGAATGTAGATGTTCCATTTCGAGCAAACACGTAAGCCACCAAATGCTAAATGCTACATACTTATTTGATTATTCCATCTTCCATTTTTTTTACCTTTTAGAGTCATTTGTGCGTAAGAACGGAAAAGCAAGTGGGAATAGAGTGCGTGTTCTATTTTATCTACCCCGTTGCATATAATTCAGTGAACTTGTTGATGTATTAAAATTCAAAATAAACCAGTAATGAGAAAAAGGCAAAATAAAAAGTAACGGTGTGTTACGATATTTGAGATAAAGCGAAATTATGCTTTATACAAAAAGCAGACATTTAGGAAAGCTGGTAGAAACAAAGGCCTTGATGCCTTCTGTAGTCTATACCATACACTATGGAGCACCCAAGCATGGATCATGGATGGTAGTTAGAGCTTCTCAGCTAATAAAGTTGTTCTCTCCTGTCATGTAACCACCTCCACCTGTGGGAAAAAGCATATCAAAAGCATTATATAGTAATGCAAATTGGCCATCTTCACATGTTGTGCGGAGTTTTTTTTTTTTTACCATTCAGATATGTATAAAGTTCCCACTATTCCATGCAATAAAAGTCATACCCAAAGCAAAAGACTTCAATTTTAAAGCGTTTGAAATAAAGTTTTTATACTATAATTACTTTTTTTATGATTTTTTTAAATAATTATTATAAAAATCGACAAATTGAATATATTTGAGAAAATAATCAATGATAGGTAAAATCATCATCAAATAAATTTCATCCTAAATAAAGTTTTGGATTTCCAAAATTAATAGACATGATTTTCATATAAGGGAAATGAATTAATGATATGATTTTGTAAATTTTGGACTCACCAATGGTAATCCCATCTAGGTCGGACTTTGGTCATGCGGTTTTCACCATAGGGATAATCCGTTTCAGCTCTTCTTGTGTTTCTGAAAGCACAGCACCCAATGGAATAAATCCCTATGAGAAGCACAAGCATGGTGACTGTGAGAACCGAGAGCTTGTGCCAATTCCCTCTTATGTCTTCAAGCACACCAGCTTTGCAAGAATCACACTCATAGCATAGCAAATTAGGGGCATTGTTCCACCTGTAGCAATCAGGGTCTTGAGTCATCATTGTTGTTGCCACGTTGTAAGTGCAAGCAGTTGGTGGCTTACAACATCCAGACTGCACAATCCAAATTCAAAAAATACAATTATAACTTACCAATCAATGATAAGTCTCACAAATTTGAAATTAGTAGTAACAACCAAAAGAAGAAATATAAACTTATCACTAGTCTACTATATATTGAAATCATCTATTTCTAGTTTAGCTTCTTAGTTCATTAGCTCATAACTTTTAGTCATTAAGAATTTTCATTTGCACACATAGGAAGCTAATAAGAGTGACATCAAAATTTGAAAGCTTAAACAAATCCAAAAGAGAAAGAAGCTACATAACATAACTAATTGTACCTGTAGGGATTATAAGATTGTTTTGACAATGAAAGGTTGTGGATTCAAATTTTCCCACTAATAACAACTAACATTTACTTATAATAAAAAAAACTAATTGTACCTGTATTGGAGACATATCCCTTTGCATATAATCAAGAGGGGTCCAAGAGGCAAGCTTTTCACAAGTTTTAGACCCCAAAATACAGCCTCTAAGAGTGTTCCAATAGCGAGGATCCTGAATTCTCTTCCTCAACCATGGTGAGTAATCTTGAAGACGATACTCCTTGTAAACCCTTCCAGGCACTTCCACACCACCGCCCTTGCTAGTCACACCAAAACCAAATATAGTCAAGCCCATGAGTGCTGCTATGAGGAACAACATGACCACCAAGTACAACCATAGTGCACATGCCACATGAAAACATGCACCAATGAAGCCTGCTAGTGACACCACTAGCACAACGAATCCTATAACCAAAAGAGGCGTTTGGAGAAAATTCTCACAGGTTGTGCTGCTCCTTGCCATCCATAGACCTGCTCCAATTATTGGTATGGATGCTAAAAGTGTGAACAAGTTCAAGAACCCGATCACTGTGTTGCTGAACCTATACATGTCTCTCACTCTCACTCTATCTCTAGTTTGTTATCTATTGGTTTCTTGTGGAGTCTTCAGCTTTGTTTCCATTTAAAAAGGGAGAGTGGCATTCATATTTTGCTTTGTTTATGCTGTGTTTCAAACTCAGAAATTTTTGTTGGAGGATGTGAAAACTAACAAATGAAATAAGATTGTCCTTCTTAGTTATTAAGGAAGTTATTTTTTGTCTTAAAGTGACGAGTTTGTCCTACATCCCTCCTTTTCCCGTCTTTTTTATTCAAGTATACAAGTGACACAATTGACAAATTTATCCATATAACTGGTCTATACAGAGGCATCAATTCCATGTGAATTTAGACAAGGCAAGCAAAGAATTTGGAACAAGTGATGGTGTTTTTGGTAACTACAAATGATGCTATTGCTTTTGAGATATGGACCCCAATTGGACTTCTTTGCGAAGCAAGATCATGAACCGGATTTGGGCGATGTTGTTAGATGGGTATTATAGAATAATGAAACGGTGTGTGGGATGCTCTGTCTTTCTTATCCTGTCTCATCTAATCTTGTTGTCACACCAATACCATGTGTCTTTCAGGCTCCACTAGGTAGCCTAATTCTTTTTTCTTAAAAGAAGTTCCACCAAGCTTTAATTCGTCAATGACAAATATACTTTAGCAAAGCACCTTGTCTTGTTGATATATTGTGCTCTACCATGGAATTTTATATGCAAAAACGTTGCTATCTTGCAAAAAATTTATTGGCAAAATATCCCTGAGTATCTGCTACAGTATGACCTTTCAACAAATGTGTGAAAACTAAAGCGTACACTGGATTGTTCACATTTCAATTGTTCAATTAACATACCTTTTGCTATTCTAGTATTTTGATTTTTTTTTAGTTACTTAATTCAATGAATGTTGATGCCTTTTTTTTATTAGTGACTCAATTAATTAGCATCAATGATCAAACGCACAATAATCATACGCATTTTTATCTTCCCCCACATTTTGGATCATCTTTTGAAAGTGAACTTTGAGTGAATACAAAATTAAATATAATGGACAGAAATATATCTGTTATTGTATATTTTAATCTTGATTTACTTTTAAAGGCTTATAAGTTTATAAGGTAGGTGTGCTTCTTATCACCCCAAAAATCCATAGTAGTATTTGTCAAAAGAATGGAATTTAATGTGCATGCTAAGTTAAGTCATTGACTGCAATATTAAAAAATAGTTTTGGTATATATCTAGTTAAATTTTTAATTATCAACTCTTCCCTACATGCATCCACCATCACAGAAGTCTGTGCCCCTTTATCTGTTCAACTACAGCAAAGCGATGTATGACAGAACTTGAAAATAGGAATATGTAGAATATGAATTGTGTATCACAGTAATACAAGAGGTCTCTATTTAAAGAGATCAACTAAAGATAAAGATAACTAAAGATAATAGCTAGAGATAATAACTATCAACTAAAGATAACAATTAAAGATAATTAAAGATAATAACTAAAGATAATAGCTAAAGATAAAATCTAAAATATATCTATCTAAAATATATCTATTTACA
>PYAF01001459.1:270923-326626 GCA_007407185.1 Glycine tomentella
AATATAAAGATCTTTATATTATAGTCTCTTATATATAAAGTAATTTTTTTGTCTTCCAAGTTCGTAAAATATTTTTATTAATTAATCCCTTTTCATATACGTGTGAAATGGTAAATGTTAAACTTTTAATTTATGACAGTTTTTAATTGTCATAATTGGATTTTTAAATTACAAAATCAAATTCTAATCAAAATTCGCCATAAATTATGAATTTAGTACTATCTATTTGACATTCACTATTAACGTATAAAAAGAGGACTAAAGAAATACTAATTTTTTTAAGTTTCAAGTACTTACAAAAAAGTAAATTTTAAATTGGAGAGGAAAAATATTATAATCTTAATATTTAAGATAAAAAATATATTTAAGTAAAATTTAATGGACAATCTATTGCTGGAAGAGCTGGGCATTGGAGGCGCAAAAATATTAGGTTATAACAACATGGTGTTAAAGACATACACGTCTGTTTTTGTTTATAGTTTTCTGTTTCAGATGGCAAGGCAGTGAAAGGCTTCATTTTATTTTTTCAATTAATGCATGATGCAAAAAATAAAATAACCTTCTAATTCTAACATTTTTTACAATGACAGAAAGAAATGTTAGAATTTAGGACCTTTATTATTCAAACTTCATTTAGCGGACTCTAATGGTATTTATATTATCAATAATGATTGCCACAAATCATAATATTTTGTATCATTTAATTAAATGGTTCAAGGTTCATTCAATAGGAACTACATCGTTCTAATATTATGGTTAACAAAAAAATAATTTATTTTTCATCTATCTAAACCTTGTAAAAATCTCAATGATTACAGCACGAGAAAAGAATCAAATTGCTTTTACAATCTTGCATTTAAAACTTTTAAATTAGGAATGGATATTAGAATATAAATGTCATTTCTCAATTATATTTGTTTCTTTCATTTTTTATATTTTAACTAATTAAATTATTTTTATGATATCTTAAATAAACATGTTAGATCTGTGATTCAATTAAATCAAAATAAAAGAAATAAAAGGTATGTAAAATTGAGAATTAAATCAAAATTATATATTTATTGAAATGTGAAGACTAAAAAAATTGTTAAAAATAGGAAGACTAAAATTGTGGATCAAGAATTAAAAGAAAATAAAATTATAATTTAACCTAATTTTTATTACTATATATTTTACTTCTTTCAAAATTAATCGCGTAAAACATATTTATAGCATTTGATATGAAAATATTGTGTAGACAATTATATTTAGAGAGTAGATTAATGCATGTATAGTGGATGAATTGGATATAATATTTCACAAAATATTAATATTTTTTTTGTAAATGCCAAAATATAAGAACAAATATTTTCACTATTTTATTTCCATACGTACTTGTAACGTTTTATCATTTCGTTGATATTGCGTGACTTTATATGCTTTTTACCGTAATTTTTGTTGTTATTAACAGTGGAGTGCCACTACTAAAATTAGGGTAGGGTCTAAACATCATGCCGTGATTTTTAATTGATCTTTAATTGTTTTTTTATTTATTTATAAGTTTCCCCGTATTCTAAGCAGGGTGATATGATTACGCTCATGGGTTGAAATGTTTTACTTTTCCAGAACAAAAGTCAGTCAAAGTGATAATTTGTCAAAAATTGTAGAATGTGTCCATCAACGTTATACATACACATTATTGCTTTTATAAAGCAGTAGCAAAATTACAATGGACAAAATATATAATCGATTCATAAATCACATCATAAAATCCTCTGTGTCTCCCGATTTCTTTCTCAGAAGTCATAACCTAATTTTTCATTTCAATTTTCCTCAATTATGAATATTCTATAATTTCTAAATAATTAAAGCAAAACAATTCTCTTAAAATCGGCATTTCTAAATAATATTTATTTTGCATGCCTCGGAGGAGTAATTATTTGGTTAAAAATACAGTTACAGTATTTTTTATTATAATCATCAATATTTCTGTCAATTTCTTTTTAAAATGTACACACACAATTTCTTTTGTGGCTTTTTACGTAGCTAATTACTTGAAGCTTCTATATTTGTTTTTTTTTTCAAATGGAAGTTTCTATATTTGTTTTCTTTCTCATATACATATATATATATATATAAAGATCACAATCATTTTTAAGTTAAGTAAAACTATTTTATGTAACAAGTTTTTTTTTCCAAATATCTAACGTAATTGCATGTTTAGCTCAAATCTAAAATCACTAATTAAGTTGATATTTACGTGATTGGGATATATTTTTATCTAATATATAATACAAAACAACCTAATTAATTTAAAAGTTGAGATTCACGTTATAATTCAAACAAGGGAAAGGAAATAAAAAAATAATTCAAAAGTTTGAAGTTTCCCAAGCTATACTCCCAACAACTCCCCCTAATAAAACACATGTATAAACAAACGTAGCATGTTAGAGCAAAAAAGGAAAAAAAAAACGCAATTAAAGGCGCTAATATGAGTAGCTAAAAATCTGATCTGAGTGGTGGAATTAGGTGACAATAAGGTCGGGGTAGGATTTTCCATTCTAAAATGTAAATTAACAAAAAAGGGTTAGTGCAAAGCTGTCCCTGGAAGGAAGTAGTAGTATAACTATAATCAATTGGTAATAAAATATGATTGCATATAAAGCAAAGGAAGAAAAAAAAAAGTAGATAAAGAAAGAGGTGGTGATGGGGGAAAAAGAAAAAGATGGCACATTTTGGTAATACTTCCCCTCCTTTATCTTTCTTTAGCTTTATTTTTATTTAAAGAAAGTTTGAGTGATGAGGAATCCATGTCCTCCAAGCACTCCCAGACAAAATGAGCTTCAGAGAAGAGCAAAAGCACACTTAGCTTTATGACCCAGAAAAGGAGATTTCAAACAATATAAGGCTAGCTTAGGAAATTGCGTGGTTAGTAACCCAATTCAATTCAATTCTCTCTCTTACCCCTACCCTTACCTTAGCTAGCTCTCCTTGTGTTGGTGTCTATATTTAGTGGGGGGGAACCCTTGGCTTCAGGGTGCAACCACAACCCCACATCCTTCCTCCTTTCCCTCACACAAACCCCACTATTATTAGCCAGACCTTAATCCCCCTACCCTTAGCCCACTGGTTTGCTTGTTTTATGCCAATTCAGTAGGGTTTTTGTGGGGCTTTCAACCCATTTGATTATGACTTAGTTCCATGCCATCCTCTATAGATCTCCCTGAACCCTCTGCTTGTGCTTCCCCCCACCCTCAACTCAATATATACTACCTCCATCTCCTTCCACTCTTACTCTCCATCCCCCTCTACCTCTAAATAATTCTCTCCTCACTTTTTGTCTCTTTCTCTCCTCCCCCCCCCCCCCCCCCCCCCCCCCCCCCCCCCCCCCCCCCCCCCCCCCCCCCCCCCCCCCCCCCCCCCCCCCCCCCCCCCCCCACCTATCTCCACCGATTCCACCTTCATCTTCCTCCCCATCAAGGACTATCTATATATACATCTAGGTTTGATCATCTATCATCTTTATCATGTTAACCATATAGCTAGCTAGGTCTATTCCTTGCACTCATCACTTGTATATATACATGGTTTAAAAAGTACATATCATATAGTCATGCATCATACATAACACTTCTATAACCTTAGGATTGGTTATAGCTAATTAGAATTTAGAGAGAGAGAAATTGAGTGAAAAAGCTTGATTATGTACATGTGTATGTTTAATTACACTCATGCATCTTATTAGTTAATTGCATGTTTAATTGTGTTACATCATGCATACATATGTGTATGTGCCTGGCTCCCTGTATGCCATTTGTAGAGCTCATCGAAGCATCAATGACCTTTGTGGATGGCGTATGAGGAGCCAAGCATATTTCATGTACATACATGGAGATCATCATGATCAAATTTTAATTTTGTGTGGGTAAATTAAAGAGTATGTATATATGAATATAAAACTTGATTCTTTTTTTTTGATATTTTTTTTTAATTTCTTCGGTTTGTTATAGTATTAATCATGAATTGTACCGACTATTGGAGGTCATATATATACATATATAGGCCAATTATTCAACAAAGCACGGCATTGTCATTTTCAAAGGCATAGGTTGTGTTTCCTCATGACTGAACAAAGGTACATCTGTTTTTTTTTATCTTCCTTTTTTCATCATTGCAATAGTCTTGAAGGAAAAGACATTTTTTTTCTAGGGTTCTTTCGACTGATGCATATATATGTGATTTGCAGAGTGTTAACTGGGGGAACATATTCCTTCATTTACCAGCTGGGGGCTCACATGTGGGTGTGTGGTTTTTATTTTTCTGTTTTGTTTAGTAGTTTCAAATCATTTCATTACACTTGAAACGAGGGCATGGGAAAACAGCAAGAAACCCAAGTTACCGTAAATTAGAACTATTCCTGACATTTAACATGGAAGTTATAAAAATTTACTAGCTCACCCCTTCTTGTTACCATGCTTGTCTGTCTCATGGACATTTCATATGACCTCTGATTATACCAACAATAGCCTATAAAGAAGCAATACTGTGTCATATAGTATACAGTTATATACAGGCATTTATTGGAGGTATTATCTATTTAGTATTTTACTTTTAGACTCGATCGTTAGTCATTAATAAATAGTATATTTATAATATATATATATATATGTAATATACGTAGTCTTCTCATAACTCCAAAGATTCATTATATTGCATTGGTGACCAACATATATATATATATATATATATATATACATATCTATATATATATTATGCTAGTTGTAGAATCTGGTTTAAAGAAGAGGATGTTAGCTATTTAAACCAAATGTACTAATGAACAACCTCTTTCTTCTTAATTTCTTAACCCGGTTGCTCATCTTGAAGGAAAAAAAACACAATTAATTATATATGGGGATTAATTTAAGATATGAAAATGAAGAACCATCAACCGGTTCCTGCTAGCTAGCCACAAATTCTACAAGGGTGTGTATGGATAAAATAATTAGTAACTATTATTATTATTATTATTATTATAGTTGCTTAGCCTTATCAATCTGTGTAATGTGTAATGGACCATATCCAGTGGTGTAGGCATAGTTAGTGAGATGAAGATGGTGATGATGATGAAAGGGAATTTTTCACTCTTGGAGCTTAGGTAGGTGGTCTGTGAATACACACACGCATGTCTGGCCAGGGCTTGAAGAAAGTAAAAAAAGGGCAAGGATCCTGGGAAAAGTAAAAGCATGATTGTAGCAGCTAGCTGGAGGATTATCATTATAGCCACTGGACTGGGGAATCTCATACAACAAAAAGGAATGGACCACTCTCTCTCTCTCTCTCTCTCTACTTTCAATTGGCTTGCAGGGAATATGGTATACGGTCAAAGCAGGTCAAAAGCTTACAAAAGGACATTATTGGTCAGGCTATTGTGGGACCACCCACTCCCTAACACCCTCCTGGGGAATCAATTCTGGGATTTTGTGTTTTTCTCGCTTCTTCTCAACATTTCACTGCACTTAGTTTGCAATCTTTTTTTATTACTACTATAACCAGTGCAATCAATCCTTTAATTGCCAAATAAAGTATCATTTAATTTAATATTCTTAACTTTTAATTGGCATGTACCTTTTTTCCCATTATCATTTGATGTGTTTAACATTCATATATATAAGTATCTTAGGACACTAGCTAATTAGTTCACATTGTTTTTACTTATAGATTGAATAGTTTTTATAATAAACACTATTTTAATTTGATGATGATAAAAGATTAGAAAATCTTAGGCAATGCAAAGTAACCTGCAGTTATATTGGAGAAAGAAAGAGAATAAAATTATTAGAGTAATCATATGATGTAAGGTGCTGGCTAGGCCCGCTTCCTCAGTGTTTGATGCCTCTGCTGGCAGATTAATTGTACTCTTCAAGTCTGAGAAAGTAGATTCTATACTATTCCTGTCTCACTTTCGCCATGGGAATATCATTTGCTTTTTTACTATGTCCAAGGATGAATTATGAATAATTTTATTTTACATCTTCCTTTCTCTATGATTCTTCTCAGATTAATTTTAAGGTGAAATTTGTATATTAATTTTTTGTTCATATTTTTATATCATCATGTTTCATGCCCCTCGTCATCAGTTCAACCCTACTCAAATGAATCACATGATTACGATCGATCAACCACAACACAGGCGCACACCCTTTCCATTTTAATGTCTTCCCATCTTTAATCTAGATGTAATTAAGAGAGGTTTCACGTTGAAGTTCGTATATAATGACAAGATTAATGATGCACAATCAAACATGTTCAAGTATGTTTTAGTTTCAAATGTAATTTCATATAAGATTTTTTCTTCATGAAGTCTTTCTTCTCATCACTAAAGACAAAGCAGTTTACCTTGCAGAAGCATCGTGGTTGCATTGTCGTCCTTTTATGTTTTAAATGGGGATGATGATTGTGCAGAAAAAAGAGTTCTGTAAATTCTTGAACTAGAAAATAAATTTGCTTCATGTATGATGCTAAAAACTCTCCAGATATGAAAAAAATTGTAAGATTCTTCGGTGTTATTTGTAAACAGCAGTGTTTGACCTCCGGTCTTGTTGTGTAGGAGTTTTATTTTTATTTATAACATTCAAATTTAAAATAATGTTTGATTATTTTATAAGATTGGATTTATAATTTATAATGTTTCTTATATTAATAATTTATATCAGAAATATTTTTTATTAAAAATAAATAAAATATATTAATAAATCATTAAAAGAAAAATAAATATTAATGATAAGGATAATTTTAAAAAATTATAAATTTAGGATAAATTTATTACTATAAATTAAATTAACTATTTTTTAATTTTGAAAATTAGGTATTTGAGTTGTATATATATAATAACGAAGGGAGTATGTTGCTAGCTAAACGGTACAAGAGTACTCTTCGAGATTCTTTCCTTTTCTTTTTCAAGCAAACAAATCGATCGAATGAACAAAACAAACAAGAGATTTACAAACTCTAAGGTTGCAAAAATATTATTAATCCAACACAAATGACACAATACATATATATATATATATATATATATATATATATATGTATATATTGTGGAGTGGCAGTTGGATTTGAGAGCCAAATATATATTGCAAATTTTAGTACGATAACATTAGTCGCTTTTAATGTTGTTCATAAGGTTCCTGTTATTATTTTTTGAAATATTAGTAATCCTAATTAATTAATTAAGAAAACTAATTATCTTTAAATGTACATACTGAGGAAGGTTGTGTCATCTTAGGGTTTGAGAAATACTGTATTTTTTTATCTTCTAAGAAACGTTTTTAGTGTTTTTAATTTGTATAACTATTGAAGAAAAAAAATATGATAATACTTTTATCAGTTTTATGATTATTTGTAGAAAAAAAAGTATTTTCTCAAACCAAATAGGATATTGTACATGAAATAAGGTTAGAATAGATAAAAATAAAATAAAGAAATACTAAGTGAAAGATCTTTTCAAAAAACCGTCTGATTTAAAATAATATATTTTAACCTATTTTAAAACCATCTTTTGTAGTGATTTAAATTTTTTAACGGTTTGTCTATTTAAACAAATATAACTATATCACTCTGTTATATATATATATATATATATGTATATATATATACACACACATACATACGTGTTGTTGTTGGAGTATTTGTACGTGTTGGATTGCCTAACAGCTTAGGTACATTAGTTTCTAACAAATTTTTATATTTGATTAAACTTTATGTTAGACAAACTCTTTCTTCTTCTTCGATCTTTTGTTTGTCCCTTTTCTTATATTTCCAATAAAAAAATATGACACTTCGTCAAGCAAATTAATAATCTTGGGAGAAAGAATAATAGTATTATTTTTCAGAAGAGAGAATTTTTTTAAAACTATATGTTATTTTGGAGAGGGGAAAAACATGATACACAAAATATATAAATAGAGAGAGACTTAGTTCATGCCAAGTCATTAATATTCATTTGGTTTAGCGTCCGACATCATTGATCTACGTCAAGCTTATTGATCTACATTAAACGCTTCTGTGTTATTTTGACGTGCAAACAAATAAACACACGCTTCATATATAATACACTAATTTGTAATTTTATATTTCAGATAAATTTCATTTACACTATCTTAAAATTTCAAAAAGAATGAAACTATTAATTCATCGTTTATTGAGTACTCTCTAAGTTGAAGAAGCTTAAAACTTTATAACTTTAAGAGGGTAATTTTTTTTTATCTACTTAATTTCTCTTTCATCTCCTTTTTTCACTTCACTTTTTTCTTATATATATATATATATATATATATATATATATATTATTCTTTCTTGCTTGTCATATATATTATTTATTATATTTCTTCCACCTCCTTACACCTTAAAATGGGTATATACTTAACATTTCCTCCTTTGAGAAGGAATCATATATACATGCATTAATTACACGATAAACCATTATATACTCCTGTAACGTGTTGGTAATAACAAGTTGTTAAACCAATCTTTTGAGATTAATTATCGAATTGTTAATTTATAAAAAATAAAATTATATGGATGTTTCAAAAGTGAAGAAATTGGTTGGAGAAATTAATGTACCATATCAAAGAAACATACTTGTTTTGTGGGGAGGTTCGTTTAATATTTTTTTTTACTTACTTTTTTATTTCTCTTTATTAAATCATTTACCTTATTTTATATTTTCCTATTTCTTTATAATTGTAAAATTATTATATATGAAAATAATTTCTCAATAATAAAATACTGTCTTAATAGTTGGATGGCGACCACAGAGACAAGCTGACCTTTTATATTTTCCTATTTTTTGTGTTATATACATATTATATATATATACATATTATATATATATATATATATATATATATATATATATATATATATAGTGATCTTTTGGTGCTCTGTTATTTGTTATTTGTCTTGTTTTAGGAAGAGACATTATCTGATGCACAAGGGAGCCCTTATAGGCAAGTGTCACTTCACTCTTAGTTGTCATCTGCAGCATATGTTTATCTTTTAATAATAGATCGTCTTTTAGATGCATATGCACTTCATTCCAATATTTGCATTCATACTTTTCATAGGTTTTGTTATTTTTATTTATTTTCTATTTTATTATGAAACAAAAGAAAAATGCTTTAGATTTTTTATAAATATTCAATGATAAAAATTTGCAAAAGTTTAGAGAAATGAGAAAAAATGCAAAGAAAACAGTGCAGGAAGTTAGAAGTAAAATTTTTGACGATTTGTATAAAAATCTTGGGAGTAAGGATGATGAAAAATGTATTTACAAACTTGTTAAATTGAGAAATAAGAAGAGTAAAGACCCCACCCAAGTTAAATATATCAAGGATAAAAATCAAAAACTTTTGATAAGAGATGAAAATGTAAGTGAAAGATGGATGGACTATTTTAACAAACTTTTTGATGGGGATGACGGTAAAAGTGAGGTGGATTTGGAGGACGTGTCTGATGATCTGAATAGAAGATTTGTGCATTAAGACACGTGAAGTTAAGGAGACTTTAAAGATGATGAAAAATAATAAAGCTTTGAGACCCGATGACTTCCCTATTGAAATGTAGAGAGGCTTGGGAGATGTGACAATAAAATGGTTGACCAATCTTTTCAATAAGATTCTTCAAACAAATAAAATGTCTGATACTTGGAGGAAAAATATGTTTGTACTTATTTACAAAAACAAGGGAAATATCCATATTTGTTATAACTATATAGACATCAAGTTCATGAGTCATACTATGAAGTTATGGGAGAGAGTTATTGAACATCACCTAAGGAGGGAGACCAAGATTTTCGTAAATTAATTTGGATTTATGCTAAAAAGGTGTACCATGAAAGTTATTTTCTTGATGCGACAATTAATTGAAATGTGCCGGAAAAAGAAGAAAGACTTATATATGATGTTCATAGATCTTGAGAAAGCATACGATAGAGTCCCAAGAAAAGTCTTATGGTGGACTCTTGAGAAGAAAAAGGTAGCATTAAAGTATATTAATACAATCAAGAATATGTATGATGAGGCTACCACATGTGTGAAAGTTTGTAATGGAACATCAAAGTATTTCTCTATCACGATAAATGTTTACCAATGTTCAGCTCTTAGTCCTTATCTCTTTGTCTTAGTGATGGATAAACTAACGAAAGATATTCAAAAGGAAGTGTCATGATGTATGTTTTTTACAGATGATATCGAACTTATTGATGAGTAAAGATGGTGTTAATAGGAAACTGGAATTGTGGAGAAACACTTTAGAATCTAACGAATTCACGATAAGCAAAAGTAAGACGGAGTACATGAAGTGTGAGTTTTCGCGGGAAAGAGATGATGGTCAAGACACAGTGCATCTACTTTGTCAAGAGGTATCCAAGAAAGATGTTTTTATATATTTAGGATCAATTTTGTAAAAAGGAGGTGAAATTGATGAGAATGTAAATCTTAAAATCACAGCAGGGTGGATGAAATGGCGGACTACATCTGAGTTTTTGTGTGACCACAAAATTTCCTTTAAGCTAAAAGGAAAATTCTATAAAACAGCTGTAAGACTAATAATATTATATGAAGTGGAGTGCTGGCCAGCGTATAGACAATATAAGCACAAAATAAAGGTAACAGAAATAAGAATGTTAAAAAAATAATATAAAAAACTTAAATTTAAATAAAATATTAAAATATACTACATATTTTTAACAAAAATATTAAAATATTCTGTTACTAATATTATTTGAAATCATATGAAGTTATAATTTATCAAATAATATTATTTTAAAAAAATAATTTTTAAAATTATCATTAAAAAAATTAACAATTTTATACAGTAGTATTAATTTCTTTTATTTTATAAATTATTTTAATATTAATAATAAAAAATAATTTAATAATAAAGTAGTTGTTAAAATAAAAATAATATAATACATTAATATAAAATGAATTGTATTAAAAAAATATTATTATAATAAGTTGTGATAAAAATATTAAAAAATCTTATTAATAGTATAAAAAATTACGATTTTAAAATTGTATTTAAAAAACATTAAAAAAAATTAAAATTGTCTGTCCGAACAAAATGATAGAACAATCAAGAATCATGGTACCATATAAATAACCTTATATAATAGGCTTGTCAAATAGATAGAATCTATAACAGTTCGTTGATATGATGATTTATAATAATCTATTCAAAATTTGTTGACCATAATGTTTAATGGAAACAAAAGTTGAGATACGGACTATGTATGGTATAATGACTTTTTGTAACGGGTATGTATATTCCTTTATGCTGAATTCAAATTTTAATCGATTTCTTGATATTTATAGAAGATTACTGTAAGAACACAATGTGTGATTTTTCGTACAGACATTAATATTGAAAACTTTACAAGCAACATAAATACTCTAAGTTATAAGTTATACTTTGTCTTGAAATATGAATTTATATCTAACTTAATTCAAAAAATTAATTTAAAGTTAGTTTATAAAATGAGAGTTATTTTTTATTTATATATATTCTGTCTTTTAGTCAATATAAAATTTGAATATTTTTAATATATTCTCTTATGTCCAAACACTTTTAAACTTGATGTATAAATAACATGATAAATGATCATTTTAACAAATTTAGGATAAATTTTGATATATAATAATATAAAGAGGATGAATTAATCTAATTTATTCAATGAAAAACCTACTCCACACATATAAATAAAGATTACAACTGAGTGATAAATGATAATTACAAAAATTGAGAAATAATACTAATTATCTACAATTAAACTAATAATAATAATTATCTATTATTAACAATTTATCATTGCATAATAACAGAAAGATATTATTAACAGACTAGAACTTATCCAATACGCCCCTCAAGATGAAGTCACCGTTTATAACCTTCATCTTGGCTGTTAGCTATAGTTTAAAGATAATAATATCTTCCTATTATTATTTTAAAAATATAATATTAGAAAAAAAGAATGGTCAACAGAAAATTTTATTTATGTTGATAAACAAATCATGTCCATTTATTAAATAAGTATTTTTTAAATTTTTTAAAAGTTTGAATAAACTTATTCAATGGGTTGGTAATTGGATAGGGTATATATATCCGCCCTCTAAAAAAATCTTTTTTTATAGAACTTTAAAAAATTCTCTTATTTAGACTCATACCTGCATAGTAACGTTAATACTAACGTTTTTTTTTTTTATATATATACCTAAATATCCATACTCATACAGTCATACCTGTTATCCGATTTTAATTAATTATGAAAAATTGAAAAATAAAATATTGATTAAGAATACAAAAGCAATTAAATTAAAACATCATTCCAATATCTTTACAAACACAGTGAAGAATTATTCTCTCATGCCAGACTCAACCACAATTGTATGAATATCATGAGCATCATGTTGTAAGAGAATGTTTGATTCCGTGGCAACACCACATTTTTTACTGTAGAAATCTTGAAGCTACAAAGAGTTGTGATACCTTTAAGATGAACAAATAATTGGTTCTCTTTCACAAAACCAAAGACACTATAATTTTAGTTATAATCGATTTCATGCAGATTAGATTGGTTTTCCAAATAATCATCACTCCATTTTCACAGCGGAATGAAATGGCATTTTATAGGGGTGAAAGCATTCTCTCCCTTATTTCTTTGCATTTGGAACCTGTCAACCTGATATCTCTATTCTCTGGTACCAATTATATATAATACATATTATTTGCTGGAAAAAAAAATAGGGCCACGAAGATTTTCAACTTCCAATCAAAATATATATAACATGCCCCGATCGATGCTTTAAAAATGTTTGTAATCAATCATGTGTATTAAATGAAAGTATCTTTTGGAATTATAAGATTGATTGAAGGGTAAAAGAAAGAGAAAAGATGGAAAAAATGTGAATTTGATTTTTTCTATTAACAATCAATGATTAATATTTATTGAATAAAAAAAAAAATTGATCATATGCTCATGTGCATGTGCATGCGGGTATCATATATTCAAGTTCAATCCACGTATTCTAGCCAACATAATACAGTGTACATTCTTTGTACTGACCAAATTTTGTTTAGCCAAACTTTTTTCACATCAAAAGCCACGTGGACGCGGTCAATGACCAATATTGACCATTGTATAATGGTTAGATAACATAGCAAACTGAGGAGCTAATCACGGCAGTTAAATAGGTATATGCAAACTAATTCCTTTTCTTTTTTACAATGAATAAAGCTATGTTAGTATCCTTTCAGGTAGCTTGGTTAAAATGTGAAGTTTAAATTATGAGTTTATACATCAATTTGATCTCCCACAATGCACTCTATTCTTTTTCATTTTCTTATTCTCTTCTGCTCCCTTCATTTTTGTTAGTAGAGATCACCCGTATGTTTTATTGAAGAGAATCTTGTTGGAATCTAATAAAATTATTTTTCTACTCCCTTCATAAGGATTAGTATCAACTCTCCATGAAAGAAAAAAAAAATGTTAGTACTGGACGAAAAAGGAAATTTATTTCTTCAAGGCAGTTCTGTGATTTACTTGAAATGGTCACCTGACTAGTTCATCTATTTTAGTCTAACCAACCGATTAAGTCCGGTCTGATATCCAAGATATTGTATTTCACTAATGCATTGTTTTACACAAAAGAAATAAGAGAAATAGAAACAGAAGGAAAATATATTAAAAAGATTATTTGAATAAATAGAAGATAATTTTTAAAAATGGAATAGTTGCATAAAGACAAATTTATCGTTACAAAAACAATATTTTCATTTAAATGTGGATATATTTACTCTCTTCACAAAATGTTGTATTATAATGAAGAAAAGTATTTCTTGCGAGTCCCGTAACAAAAACATTTTTTTACACCGTGTAAAAAAAACCTATTGTTTCAAGGAAAAAAAAAACTTACTTCTACTTTATCTCCAACCCCATTTCTTTCTAGCATGTTTATATAGTTTTAACAACACGACTTTAATTCTTAAGTTCTCCTACTCTATCCTTCCAGTTCCAAGAGATTAATGCATTGACATTTCAAATACACAAACCGTCTAAGCAAATATATACCTCGATAGTGCAGCAACATGATAGCAGAAACCATGCGGAAAAAACATTATTGAACAAAAAGGTTACCAATATCACAAGGAAATGAATGAATACAATAAGAACACCGGGAAATCATGCAACTCGAATTACATTGTAGAAAAACCTGAAGTAGAGAAGTAAAACCCAGCAAGCCTAAATTGTTCCCATGTTCATCTATGCATAAATATTACTAATACAAACCATCTATGCTTCTAAAAATTGAAAAGGAACCCTCCTGTGTGAAAAGAAAACCAACTGACTTCTAACCCTAAAACAATTAAGCCTTGCTACACTACAACACTCCTTACTATTCTATGAAAGGAAAAAGCTATTGTTTGGCTTATGAGCTGTAAGCAAAATGCATCACAGCCCTTGTTGGGGCTTTTGTTTTCAAAACCATCTCTTCATACTCGTCTTCAGGGTTTGATAGAGCAACAACTGCCCCTCCAGCTCCTATTGAAGCTTCACCCTTGTGTACAATGACTGTTCTTATGACAATATTTAGATCAAATGTTTGGTTATATGAGAAAAATCCAATACAGCCTGAGTAGATACCTCGAGAACAACTTTCAATAGAATCAAGAAGTTCCATTGATCTCAACTTAGGTGCACCTGTCATTGAACCACCAGGAAATGCAGCTTTGACACAGTCTACAGCACTGACATCTGACCGCTTCTTCCCACGAATTGTACTCACCATTGTGTGAACAGTTGCATATGATTCCACATCCATGAGACTTGGCACATGAACAGATCCAGGATCACAAACACGGCCAAGGTCATTCCTTAGAAGGTCAACAATCATCAGGTTTTCAGCCTGATCCTTTTCGCTGAAAGAGAAAGCAAGTTAGTTCACAACAGATTCACCAAACTGAAAGCAAGTTAGAGTGCTTTGTTTTAACATGTTACAATTCTGGATATTGAATATTTATATCAATTTTAAGTTAGAAAAGTCCATTGTAAATTGGATCTTAAATTCTCCGGAACATCTAAAGTTTACATAACAGATTCATAATAAACATTTCACAACTATATTTGCAACCAAAAGGAGTATCACACATTTTAATGTGTCTTGATAGTTTTCAAATTATTAAAGCATTAAATATACTTGAAATTCAATTCATGACATGATAGAAGCGGAAAAAAATCCTTAGAGAAATAATTCCAAAATTTAAATGTGGTAGAAACATTTGTTAATATAGTGGTGTGTATAAATAAAATAATAAATATAGGTCACCTGAACTGTAATTTTAATTTGAGTTGCTCATCTTCCTCTTCAGTAGCACCACGAGCTATTGTTCCCTTGATGGGCTTAGCTTCTAGTATATTCTTCCTATCCAACTGCAGGAACCTCTCAGGAGAAGAACAGCAAATACTCAGATCCTCCTTTGAAAAATTAAGCCAAGCAGCATAAGGTGCCGGATTCCTTTCTCTCAAATGCAGATAAAGTCCAAGGGAATTCAATTCCTCAATCGATTTCCTTATCTGAGTTGTGAGGCATAACTCATAGCTTTCTCCATCTTTAATGTAGTTTAGACACTTCTTAACATCCTCAATGTACTGCTCTTTAGATTTTTCAGCTGCAAAACCAACCTTACATGAGGAAAAAGTTAAAGGATGAGAGTTTTGTCTTTCCAAAGCCGTTCTCACAGAGCCGTTTAAGCTCAGAAGTTTCTCCTCTATGTCATCCAACCACTGTGTAATACTTGAACTTTCTTCATGTATAGCCAATATGTAAACATCGTCATTTTTGTGGTCAATAGCTACAAGATTATCAGCAAAGAAAAAGCATGCATCTGGAGTTTTAGATTTGTGACGGTTAGATTTGACACCACATTCAACTTTGAGGTCATACCTGCAACACAAGAAACCAATTATTTGTCTAGTATTGGTTCATTGAAGAGGTCACATTGAAATTATAGGGTTTTAAATAGTTGAAGGAGAAAATCTAGAGAATAGATTATTGATAGAAAACATAAAACACTAACCTTAATTTGTATTAATACTAAATCATAATCCTAAATAAATAAATAAATAAATAAACAGATCACAAGATAATGAGGTCTTAGAATTTGGGCTTCTGGTTCAACTCAATCCCACAAAATCAACTTGCAAAAAAACAGTGTGGCCAGAATGCATCTAGGACATAAAAACATGGCGGGCCAGTAATTTATGTTGAATGTTGATATGAGGCAGCATAATGTTGATAAGAAAAGTTACGAAAGATGATACCACCCTAATACTTTGTTGAAATTATAGGGTTTTAGATATTGTAGAAATTTAGAGAATAAAGACTAAACATTCTAACACTAGTATTAGGATTTATTTTAGTGTACAATAGCGGCAATGAGGATTGAGCCTGGGACTTAATGCATCTACCCCAACTCCCCACCGCTAAGCCAACCCTAGTGGGTACTAATATTACAATATGATGATGTGTTACATGAGATACAAATCATAAAGCACTTGCCCTTATTTATATTAATACTAAATTATAGTCCTAATTAACTAAGGAAACAGATTAAAAGATAATAAAGAAATATTAAAACTAATTCTGAGAGATAATCTAAGATACTCTAAATTGTTCTTAAGATATAGAATCAATATACTATTGGATACTTTTCAGTTTTCATATATAGAATCAATACCAGAAATTTTATATAACAACGTCATGCAAGTAAACATAATTAGAAAGGGGATGGATGACATCCAAAATATCAAAATGAAGATCCACAATATTTCAAACATAGAATAGACGTGGGGTTGTCTACTATGACAACTAGTGATGATCATCTAAGTTAATATCAGTAAGACTCAAACTAACTACATAAAATCAGAGAAAGAAGGGAGGATGAGAAAAAGTAGCTACAATACCCAGAAAGCAGAAGTAAAAGCATCATAAATAAAGATACAATTAGAAAACCATGTAAATATTTGACATATGCTTAAGCATTTAGGTTGATTCAATGTAGACATATAATTGCTTGACTTTCCCACCTACCCAATGTAACCAACATATCCACCGTGAAAATCAAATGGCAAGCCTTCATATTCTTTTTTATCATAACGATATGATTGAAGCTCCTGCAACATTGTGAAGGCAACAATTTTAAGTGGGAGAAAGGAATAACAGGGAAAAAAATTAAATATATTTAAGTATGCTTGTTAGAAAAATGAATACAAGGTTTATCATGATTGGGAAGATCCAAGTATGTTAGGAAATAATTCAAACATGCACCAAAAAAAATATATAAATGATGGAGGTTCAATACACAAAAAAATTGAATTCTTACCCATGTTTAATTTATCCTGAATCCTACCCCACCATCTTTCATTTCTTAACTTCATCTCTAATCAAAGCATACAACATTCAAAGTGATACATGGCATTGTATTGGTGTAAATCACGAGAGAATGGGCAATAAGGATCTTTTTTGAATGTATCGGAAAATTTGCTGTTTAGGATAAACCATTTTGGATTAAAAAAAATCAAGAGAAAAATGGGGGCAGCATATGTTCGTATATGTCTAAGTCTAACAATAAGGTATATCCTTGTTGAGGAGTGTGATATGTGAGAATAAATCATCATAAGGCCAACATGGTTTCAGTCTGTAGTACCTTGTTCAAAAAATCAAGAAAACCTTCTTCCAAAAATATTGTTTCAGCAGAACCTTGAGAATCTTCAGTTGACAAATAACCACCTCCTTTTGAACTCCCATCACTGGAAAACGTTAAGTGGACGGTGTTAGAGAAATACTTTTTATCATGTCCATGTATCAATAAAGATAACTAGTACAGCTCAACTCGTAAAGCATACAACAGAACCCAAGCAGACCAATTATTTTCAAGAAACCCATTCACCAACACCTCATAAAATAACATAATTAAAAAAGAAAAGAATCTAATACATAAAAAAGAGAATTGAAGAAAAGAAAGAAATAAAAAATTAACAGTTAAGAGGATTGATTTCAAACCTTTGATGAGACAAACTGAACATTAACTGCTTCCAAAGTGATCCGCCTTTTCCTCCCATAAATGAAAAGCGTGCTCTTCCCTAATCAAGATGGAAAGAATAATAAATATAGGCAGTGGCGGATCTAGGACCCTAGGTTAGTGGGGGCAATTTATTTAAAAAAAATAAAGAATTAATAATTATCATTATCATATGAGATAGTTGGATTCAAACACGAAGATAAAAAGTACAAAATATAAAATTTTAAGATAAATATGTGCACTTTATTAAAATAAGATGGTGCATTTACTTACTCTTATACGTGAACTGGTAAGAAAGTTCAAATACATAAAATTAGGGGGTGTAAAATATAAAATTAGGAGGTGCAAAATATAATATTTTTGGACAGATATTAGTGGTTTTATTGAAATGAGGAGGTTCATTAGCCCACCCTCACTTAAACATGGATCCGCCAGTGAATATAGGATGATAAGTAGTATATGGTGAAGCATTTTATTTCAATATGAAGCGAAGCTATGTTGCTTAAAGATCCAAATGAGAAAAGATCTATGTATTGTGTATTATAAACACAGTTCACAAATGGGTTTGAGATAACAAAAGGTGTCTTCAGCATATGTTTAAATAATCAAAGATTAACCTTCAGGATGTGTTCCTTTAATTTGTAGGGATGCTATGGGTCTTCCTATGACCCGTTGAGTTGCTTTGTAGTCATGGACTTTTGCCCCCTTAATACCAAATAAAAAATAAAAAAATCAAAGATTACTAAACTTGAAAGCATAGAAATACCTTCTCTGTGGAGGAACTATCCAACCAAAAGGTGTTTTCAGCTTCATGTCCAAACAACCCACAAAATATACTTTTTGCTCCACCAACTTGACCAGCCAAATGACCAAATTTCTTCCATTTCAACTTCAAACATTTATAACCAGTGGTTGCATGATGAGTATTTACCATGTTGAACATTTCTAAATGCTTCATCTCAGCTTTATTATATTCCAAATGTCTATCTGCATGAACTATTTGTTTTAACTGATCCACTGCATTATTCTCTGCGCTAATACTTCTGCAAACCTCTCTGTAGAATCTATTAGCACTTGAAACCTGCATGCATGCTAAAGAGAGTTTACTGCTCGGGTAAATTATAGAGAACTAACATATATATTTGAAGGCCAATAGAAATTGAAAATAGAATTATGGAGCCTGTAAACAATGTTAAAAGGATCTTACTCTAGTTCAGGAACAAAGATTGGGATACAAGATACAACATAATATTAGTCTCAGACTATTTCTTTCTCAAGAGAATAAAAAAAAGAAGCAGAAAATGGAAAGTGGCATCCCTAATAATTAAGCAAGGATTACTGCCAAATTAGTATCCAGACAAATACCCCCTACCATTCCTTATTATAAGTCCCTTTTAACTAATTCACACAAATTAAGAAAGTTTGTTAAAATTAATTGTGATAAATTAGTAACAATGATGTAAACTTTCTAAAATTACCCTTATTTTAAAATTCACCGATTATATTAATTTATTTCTCCACCTTAAGTATCTTATTCACTCCTTGCTAAACAATGATTTACCGAGTCTAGAAAAATATTTTCAATTTGAAAATTTCATTCAAACCCAAAAATAAAAGGGCACTTCAATAAACTACAACAGATATTGATACAGCCCACTACTGTTGGAAAAGTGGAAAAACTAATAGTAAAGTGTGAAGTAATTAAACATGATGTTACATGCATGTACAACAGAGAGTAAATTTTAATAACATTGTTCTTCAGTTTACCATCAGAATATGCATGTGTTTCCTTGAATGATGACCTAAATCTCAGCCAATAATCAACTGTAATCTCTCTAAAATTCTTGAATATTTGACTCCCGTAGCAGGTTGCAACACTTTCTGGATGAAACTGAAGGTCAAAATTGTTGAGTTGAACATATTTAACAAATTAATAAATAAATATAAACACAAAGGAAATATTATAAGCAGATCATTTATGCACTTGACACCTGCACACCATAGTGTGGGCTTGTAGAATGCCTGATTCCCATAAGAACTCTTGCACTTCTAGTTTTTCCATAATCAAAATGGTTTGAACTTCCATTTCCTACTTTAGCTAAAAGAGGATCAATGAAAATGCTTTGATCTGGCTGAGCTTCAAGAGTATTGGACTTGCCAAAATCTTTGGACCCAATAAATGGAAGTGTACGAGTGGAAGAGGTCCATGCTATTGGAATGAGCTCTGCAGGAAGTGATTCAGAATCTATAACCAGTGAATGATATCGAACCACCTGAAACATGTGACAAACAACAATTTATGACTAGGATGGTAGATCACATACTTTTTAATTAAATTTTGACAAGAAAAGAAGAAATATAAGAGGGAAAAAAGGATAAAAAATATATTTGCAAGAGCACATTTTGCATTTTGTAATTTTAGATGAAGGATTGCATCACTGCATCAATCTTTTCAGATGATATCAACTAGTTATTTACTTATTAAACCAGGTGTTCTAAAATACAAATTATCAAAATGGACTACAAATCTACAATAGAGGGCTTTTAGTATGGAAAATGTTTTAAAATTGCTAGGAATGGCTCCCTCTTTTGATTAAATTGAATTGAACATTGGTGATTTTGGGTAAACGACGAAGGTTACTATTTATGTGCAATTAAGTCAAACATATCAATCAAACATTCATAAGAATTTCAACCAATATTACTAAAAATGACTTTAAAGGAATCGAATTTGTGTCTTTTCAAGTATGTAGTGGAGAACAAACCTTGAACCCATAGTTTTTACCAGAAGGTATATCACGAAAAAGCTGGCAGCCGTTGTGCTCAACTTCACTGTAAAGTACAAAGAGATAGTTAAAAAAGGGGGAAGGAATGGATACGAGACCTTCAAATGATATTTTGGTTTTAGGTATATTTATTTTCTTAAATGTTGCAATTCCGTAATAAGTACTGGAAAAACAACTGATATGGTGTTGAAATGTCTAACCTTACCTCAAACGACCATGGATTGGTTCAGATGCAGGGACAACTTGAGCTCCATGCACATAACCTAATGCCTATCAAATCAAAGATTAACAAATTAAACAAGAACATAATGTAAAGAACAGTTGTGAAAGGCAGAAGTATAACATCTGATATTATGAACAAAAAGGATGAATTACAACAGGATTAAGTTTAATATAATACTTGATAGCAGCCAAGACATGACAACATAAGATCATGAGACTTTATCCTAGTACAATTACATAATGTTCTAGAAGGTAAGGCTAAACAAAACATAAAGGGATAAAGCTGTTATATGTTACTGCAAGACTGGAATTCAAGAAATAAAGTGCACTCTATATTGAAACTTGGGCACAAATGCGCAATATTAACAATACAAGTTGAAACCTTAAAAGGTTTACATAATGTTCTAGAAATGAAGGAAGCATGGTCCATTGAATGTTTATGCAGAAAGAAAGCGGTTAAATTAAACAGGGGGGAGGCAACAATCTTGCAGAAAAGAAAAGAAAATACCTGGTGCCCTAGGCAAACACCCAGAATAGGAATATCCCAGCACTTAAGCAACAGCTGAAGACAAATGCCTGGACCATACAAAATCATTTCCAAAAAAGTTAAAACAAAAAATCTTCCACACTTCATGAAATAAAGATCAGGATAGCATATCAAATTAAATAATAATATTAAATTCTGCAAACTAAATTAGGTGTCCTTTTAAAAGGAATACAGGCATAGTAAGACTTACAAACTGTAGTTTGAGGGTGTTTCACTAATACAATCATACCCCCTTCAATTGTGATAGGGATGAGAATGTTAAGGAGTATATGTGGACATATAATACAAAATTTAGAACAAATGTGTGTATATAGTTGGAGTAGCACCTTTTGAAGAGATGACAAAAACTAGCGTAAGATGGTTTGGTCAAGCAGAGAAGACCAATCAAGATGCTGGTGAGAAAATGAAATCAAAGGGTAGATGATGCAAATAAAAGGAGGAAGATTAAACAATCAAGCCTTTAGGAGAAACAATTAAAAACGACCTTCCTCTCTCTAATTTGATCTAATGAAAATTTTGGTTTAGATAGCACCTAATGATGTTGATTGATCATTTACCCAATCCCATGTTTCAATATTTTGACTTTTTCAAATCAGAATATCTTCCCTTAAAATCTCTTATATTTTGCATCTGGGTAACTATGAATGGTGTTGAAGGGTCCAATTTGATTGTAAGAAATAACAGAGGTTGTCATGGGACTCTTACATGAATGCTCTGTTAACAGAGTTACTCTTTAACCAACTTCTCGAGCCACATTGCCACCAGGGATATTAGCATTCCAAAATATTTTACAATTGTAATTGAAACATCCATAGGGCCACATAACCCACAACGGCTGCAAGTGTAGTTTTACCACAAATATATCATAAAATGAAAGAGGGCTTTGAATGTAACAAAAACAAGGACTATATATCCACTCACATCAAACTCAACCACAAAAGATAACTCGAGGAAGGAGGATTGTCCAAACCTTAGTATTTTAATTATATTCCAAGCTGACATTGGACATCTTAACACACTCACCTCACCCCCAAGAATGGACATTTGGAGCACAAAATCTGCATGGTTGGACATCTATGGGTAGCCCCACATCAAATTTGGATAGGTTATGATATCATGTTAGAATGGAGTGAGCTTAACTCAATCCCAAAAGCCGGCTCATGGGAGAAGGATTGTCCAGTCCTAATAGGAGTATTTTAGCCAGATTCCTAACTAATATGGGACATTTTAACACAAATATTTAAATCTATAATAGCAGCAACTTATTTTTCTGTTGCATCTTTTGGAGCATTAAGTAAATGTAATGAAATTATCAATCCACAAGGGCATTCTGCGATCCTCACCTATATCTTCTGGGCATGCCGGAGAACCGGGTCCAGGTGATATTACAATGTTATCAAAAGCATTTTCTTTGTATAAGTAATGGCAAAGTTCTTCCCATGTCCATTCATCATTTTGGATCACCACAGGAGGCACTGGCAAAATGATAAACCAAACCAGCTGTTAAAAATGGACACAAACTCCTAACAAAAATTTCTTATACCTTCCAAGCATAAAGTATTCTGTACAAGATTTTAGAAATAATTTTATGCAGGACAAATTGAATTGTATATCTGTAATGAATCACTTAAGTTGATTTTTGGATTTATCTTTTGTTAGGATTTTTAGCTTTTTTAAGAAAAAAGCAAAAAAAATCCTCATAGCTCAACATTTTCCAATTGTTCACACATCCGGGACCACATTCAAGTGAGAGAGAACTTACCACCATTAATAATAGATAGTTCCTGGTATATATTATAAGTGTAGCTGTCATAGTTGTCAATCAACAATGTCCTCACAAAATCCGCCTTCTGCACAGGCACAGGCACCACCTGTAGCCTTCTCTTTCTCTCATCCGACTCCTCCTTGTGGCTATGCATAAACTGGCAACAAAGCACCGACTTCGCGTTCCTTCCATCGCGATTACTTACTCTTACTCGAACATCACCGCTTTTCTTAACGAAACAAGAAACCCTTAATGATGGTCTTGACAGAAGAAAGTTCACATTCGCGTTTTGCGTGGATTCACTCGCAGGACAGGTGAGCTCGGAAGAAAACAAACTCAGAGACGAATTCATTTTCGCAAGGAAAAGTGTTCTGCTTCTGCACATAATTACGCATACAATTAATAATGCTGGCTGTAATGAATCAGATGCAAACTAAAAAAAAAAAGCATCTGAAATGCAGAATTAAAAAAAAAATGTAAAGTTTCAACGTTCAGCACTAGGTCACCACACCAGTGTTGGCAGCTTGGTAATCTCTAATCAGACGCTTTGGTAATTGGTAAAGATTAGATCTGAGAAAAGAAAGGAGACATGGGACCGAAGAAGAGTGATTTTCCTCATCACTCATCAGTCTGTCTTCTGGGGTATGATTGTTGCTGTGTAGGGCATGGTGATTGTGGCCAAGTAAGACGTGTAGCTATAATACACCATAGAACAAATCATGCATGGAAAAAGAGATGAGCAAATAAATTAAACAGAGGCGCATGTACGCTTACGAATATTTTTATGTGATTGCTTTTAGTTGCAGATTGAGGAGATCGAAATGAGGTAGCAATAGCAATAGCAATAGGAATGACTCAGATCGCGCGGGAGAAGAAGCAAAGTGGTGTTGCTGGTGGAGAGGAACTGGGAGACTTTGTTAATGGCTAATGCTTTCCAAAGTGTAGTGGAAAATGGAAAAATATATACGAGCAGAGTGACTCTTTTTAACAGATTCTTTTCTACACATTTTCACTTATAGATTAAAATATATTGAATTTTATGATTTTAAAAAAAAATTATTAAATAAAATATAAGATCCATTAAATTTTATAATTTTAAATCAATTTTAATAAATTAAAATATGTTTTCAGGAAAATGCATTGCTAATATTTTTTTTATAATGTAAAACAGTTTTATATAATTATTTAATCATAAGTTAATAATCGTTTCTATTATATTAAGATAATTATTTTAGATAAAAAAATTATTTATAAAAAGTGTAAAATAATTTTATATTATAATTTAATCATAAATTATTATTTAAATTATTTTAAAATATTTTATTTAAAAATCAACAAATTTATTATATATAATTATTTATAAGTAGATAATTATATAAAATATTTTACAGTATAAATGTATAAACTTTTTTTCATATATATATATATATTATGTATTCAGACGATTAAAAAAAGTAAATGTATTCATTGGTATGCTCGCCACATCTTTCCTTCATGTCCTCACTAGATTCCGATTCCAAATCAGATAATCATTTTTTATTTTGGGTGCGCATAGTAAAGTTTCTCCTATAAATTGTTGGAACACTGGACAAAATGTTACAAATTTTGAAAAAATTTGATAAAATATTATGCGTGTCAAAGTTTTTGTTAGAATACCACACGGACTAATCAATGGACAGGTGAATGAAATAAGGACGACACGTGTAGTGATAGCACCTATTTCGCTGACAATCCTAACGAAATACACCTCCATTCATTGCTTGTCATGTGGCAAAAAAGACACGTGTCGTGACGACACCTATTTCGCTGACAACCCTAACAAAATACATATCCACTCATTATTTGCCACATGGTAAAAAAGTATGTCATATCATGTCACCTAATTCGTCCAGTTGGCCAATTAAGATATGTGGCAATATGGCAAAATGTTTCAATCGTGTGACATTTTGTCAAATTTTTTCAAAATTTGTAATATTTTGGCCACTGTTCCTGAATCGTTAACATAATTGCATGTTCAAATTTAAAATTTGAAATCTTTGTTAAGCTGAAACACTTTTATCCATTCATTGGCGCACTCATGTGTTCTAACTCAGAGTTTTGGCTATAATTACTAAATAAAAAATAATTAATACAAAGTTGAAAGTTAATTTCAAGTTTAAAGTTTGAAATTGATAAATTAATTAACTTCAAATTAAGTATTTTATAGAATTACGCATCAAAAAGTATTTTATAGAATTAAATTTTGGATTGATTAATGAGTATAAAATAATATATTTAATTATTTGCATAAGATTTAAAATTTAGTAATTAAGTGTTTTCAAATTGATAAATTTCGTAATCATTTTTGTTATTGTAACAAATGAAAACATTTAATATTTTAATTACAATCACTTTATTATAAATTAGTAGTTAAAATTGCATATTTATTTATAAATTTAACTTATTTTTTCTTATTTAATTAGTGAGTTTAAAAAAATAGTGTGAGGTTCATAATTAAATATTCAATTTGAATTATTAATTTTAATCTAATTATTAAAACTAAATATTGTTATCTTTTTTATAATAAACAAGAGTTTTTACACATTTATTCTCGAAAATTCATTAACATTAGTGAATTCAAATTTTAGTTTACTCCCGTTTGCACAATGGGCCAACTACAAACTATTAGGATCCACTAGAGTTGGCAAAATAAATCGAATAAGTCAAGTTGATTTATTAATCTGTCAGACTAGATTGAGTTGGGAGTTGGACTGTGGAAATATTAACTCAAATAGAATTTAACTTATTTGGTTGGCTCGATGGACCTCTCTGGTTGGACTAAGGAAATATAAGTTTGAATTTAAATAAGATTATTTTGGCTAGATATATTTTTAAAATCTTTTTTTTTCCTTTGAGTCTGTAAAAATATAGATAAACAAAATGTAAAATTTATCAATATGGATCCGTCCGAATGACTATCTTACCTGAATTAACTTAGAAAAAGAGGTCTATATAAAATATGAATTGGCTCGATTTGATCCATTTTTCACACTTGATTTAATGGGTCGAACCATTTGCTCATTTTATCATCTTTAGGATCAAACTAGTGGTAAGAGTTTGAGGTAATACACATGAGATCTTAAATTTGAACATGAGTTTGAACATTTTACAAAAAAAATATTGTATTTTTATTAAACAAGTTGATTGAAAATATCTTTTTTTGTATGTGTGAATTTGAGTTTAATTTATTTTATTCATAATAAATAGAATCATTAAAAATAACAAAAGTCTCATCTCACTTTTTAAGTTCATTTGTGTTGATAAGTAATTTGTTCCTTCAACTTCAAAAAGTTTACTCAATTCCTCCTCCTCTACATATAAATTAGGGGTTTGGGTTAAGGGCTTGACTGTGGTTCCCCTAAAAAAAACTTCTATAATTAATATAAAGGATCATTCGAAGAAGATAATGTGTTGGGTACATTAAATTTTTTTGGTACGGGTGCAATAAGTTGAAACAAGAGAAAGGGATTTTGGTAAAAAGGTAAGAGGTTAGAGAAATGGTAAATAAACGAGAAAAAAAAAAAAAAAAGTGAAGCACCTTCCGGAATATCAAATCTTATATTCCAAATTCATATTTCGCGACTCAATGTATAAGTTTATGTCTAAACTTTATATTTATTTTTATCTTTATTAATTTTTACAAGATCTTATTTATTAAATAAAAATACAAAAATAACTAAAGCTTTTATTAATTTTTTATTAATACTTTTATATTTTTATAATAAATATTTTACTTCTTGATAAAAACATTTTTTTATATTTAAAATTAGTCGTGAAGAATGATAATATCGAAACCATTTACTTATACCCCAAAATGGATATCATTGAAAAATAAAAACAGAGTTTTCACGAAAGAAAAAAGAAAAAAAATAATAGATATATATATATACTTTACAAAATAATTTTTTATCTATACTTTACTAGATAAGTTTTATGAAAAGTATAAAAAAAAGTTGCGATGATGAAAGGGAGTAATAAGAGAAATATAAAACTTACACGACACCTTTAATTGCTGTTGGTACATGTTGACTTGAAAATTTGATTAAACTTAAATCAAGAATGCTAACACAAACACATACTGAATTTAAAGATAGATTGATTTATTTCCTACAATATGTTTATATTTCAGATTTCAGTGATTGGATGTTGGATAAATCTATCCTGCATTCAGTGAATCACAGATTGAGTAACTTAAATTATTTATCAATAAATAATTTTCAAGTAAAAATTAATACGCATATTCTATTTAATATAAAATAATCATATATTTATCTTTTTTTTGTTATACTTATATGTTTATCTTTGATTGATTCAATTTGTCCTATTTTATAATAAGTTTTACTTTTATTTTATTTGTATTAATGTTTATAATACAATTTTTTATATTAATAAGTTTTTGTTAAAATAGATTTAACATAATAATAATAAAGCATGCGTGTAGTATGGGAGAACTTCCTTCCATCACTCAAAGCACCCCAAGGCGAGGTGCTTCAAGCGTTCCTTAATGTGAAAAATCGGTTCCTTGAAAAAACCTTGCACTGGAGTGTGTTGGCGTGGCAGAACGGTTTCTTAAAAAATGTCAAGAGTTTCTTATATAAGGAACCGAAACTTAATAAAATAATATTTTTCTCATCAACTATCCTTAAAAAAAGAGGAAAAATATCGAACAAGATGTCGCGACGGTGGTGCCATTCGGAAGAGGCCGTGCGCATGAAGCAAGAGGCAGGCACGCCGTGTCATGAGGAGGCCACGCGTGGTCGACGCAGCGCAGAGGAAGAGGCTATGCGCGAGGTCGAGGCCGCACGCAGAGGAAGATGCTGGTGGCTGCACACGAAGGAAAACGCTCGTGGCTTGTAGAGGAGAAAATGGAAAATGAAGAAAGAATGAGAAGAAACGTGAAGTTTCTCATAGAAGATGATGGATATTTTTGTTTAGAAAAAAAATGAAAGGAAGCTTCTAGATGGGGTGGGTGAAACGTTGGGAAAGATGGATTTTTAAAGAAAATAATATTGTTTAATGATGGTGGGTGTTGGTGGAACGTTGGGTTGGTTATTTTATTTTTAAATTGTTAGTGACCATTTTTTAAATATTGTATAAAATTGTATTTTTTAAGTATTTTTTATTTTCCAATTATATTCAGCTTTTAAATAAATATTGTATAAAATTATATTTTTTATTGTCATGCATTTTCTTTAATATTTTTTTCAATTATTCATTTTTTTTGTATTTATAAAAATTAAAAATGTTAAATTTTAATATAAAAATATAAATATGTGGATAATTTGGAGTTGTTTGCTATTTCTTACATTGGAGTAATTTTTCATGTGGATTTCTTATGAGTAATATGATATTATAAGGATCAAAAAAATACTATATAAACCACAAAAAAATAAAAAAAAATTATTAAAAATACTCGTATTGGAGATGCTCTCGGCGCATGTGGCCTCCCTCCACCAACTCCAATAGACGTTCACTTACACTTTATTTCATTAACAGGGATAACTCCTCACATCACACCATCATGCACATATGGAAGAGCCAAAAAGTAGAAAAAAAAAAATCTGATGAAATGTACTACGTGATATTTATTTGTAATGTTTCTAAGATACTCCACTAGTCTTATTATATGTATCCAAAAAAGAAACCACTACTCTTATCATGCATATACCGTGGACTTGAATATCTTGTTAACTCCTCTTTATACTTTAGAGGTAGGTTGCATTTTGCATTTTGCATTTTGAGAGTTTAGACCAAGAGTTTAATGTATGTGAAGATAGTATAAAATAATTTTATATTATTATAAATTATTGTTTAAATTATTTTAAGATGATTATTTTAAAATTTAATAATTTATTATATGTAATAAATTTTGATTGAATGTTTGTGTAAAAAAATTATATTATAAGTATATAATCATTTTTCTCTTATATTAAATGTTATGTATTTATTGAGGTGTTCTCTTTTTCAAAACCATTAGCAAATCAATATTAATAATATTTTTAACTTAAATTAATTAGAGTCGATAATAGATAAATACAATAATAAATATGAAAAAATTAAAAAAATTATGAAATTTTTTTCAATAAGTCCATCGATAACCTCTTTTTCAGTTGTTTTGGGATCATTGAATTTATTCAATAATAATTGAGATTAAAGGTTAAAGGATGAGAAATGGTGGCTTTTGAAAGAATTAAAGGAGTTTATGAACAACTTTTTAATTATGAGTTTTTTTTTTGGTAGATTCTACATTAGACTAAAATTATATATGATCCACCACGGCATGACCAAAATTTATTGGCTCAAGAAGATTAAAGAGGACACAATGGGTTCACTGCAGTGTTCAAGAGAAAATTTTAAAATTGTAAAATAGTCCCCAAAGCTCAATGATCATCCAAGTCTATGCCTTTTCCTCCTTTCTCCTACTTTCTGAATTCATATATGCAAACGTTTTGTCTTTCTTTCGCATATATTAATAATTACCCAATCTTTAATCCTATTTTTTTGATATTTTTATCAATGTATCTAATGATTAAGAATGATGACCTACACATGGGCCATTTAAAAGCCAACGAGTTCTTCAGACTTACTTTTATTATAATTGCATATGGTAGTGTTTGTGAGAACTTAACAAAATATCTTTTAGTGGAGTAATTTATAAGATGTTTTGAGCTTACATTTTCTTTTAAAATAACACACCTATCACCCAAAATCCAAAAGAATTAAATAATAAAGATATGAATACACTATTTATGAATTGAAAATGACTTCCGCTCAAAAGAAAAACTATCATGTGAAAGAGACTTATATTTTAGGAAAAGATTGTTAAAATACAAATATGAAATAAAGTCTTATATCGGGTATAAATAGAAAGATTGAGCATCATATTTGTGAGGAGAATATCCATAAATCTAAGTTTTAAGATTCTAGGTTAAAATGTATTGTTAAGTTCTTTTTGATTGTTTATGATTCATTAATTTAAATCTATTTGATGTTTACTCCCTTCGATTCTCAACATGTTGAAATATAAGTGTGATGCGAAGTCTCATGATAAAATTCATAAATCTAAACCTTAAAATTTTAGGTTAAGGTGTAATGTCAAATTCACTTATATAATTATTCATAATTCATTAATATAAATATCTCTTATGTAAATATTTGGATTTCCCTCTTTCGTAACAACGATTCTTACTAAACTAAAAAATGCTAAATTTAATTTTCTAAATTTTCCTATCACTTTCTCTTTTAAACTTATATGCTAAGGTTATGATCACACCTATGTCCACCCATTCTTTACCTTCTTCACATTCCGTTTAGATTACTTTTTGTAATCTTTTGTGTTTTATTTACATTGCGTTGAATTTCTAATTTTGGACTTGATTTCGTACATGAGATTCGTCATGTACCATATTTGCTCCATTATTCAACGTGCACAGTGGATATTAATATAGCTATCCGTCTTATTCTAATGGATGCATATTACCAAGTAAAATAATTTAGAGTGAAATAGTGAGAAAATAAATAAAAAGGAGAGGAAGAGGAAGGATATAAATAAAAGAAAAATGGGATAAAAAAATATGTATAATTTGGATTAATAGAAATAAAAAGGAAAAGAGTGAATTTTTTTTCTCTTTGCTTGTTTGAAAAAAGGGAAAAGAGAGTGGGAAGAAATAAATATATTAAATGAAAAAATCCATTATTTTGTTCTTAACATAAAATAATTTATTATTTTCATATTATATTTTTAAATAAAATCTAAATTAAAATTTACCATATTATTTGTCAATTTTTTTAACATGTTACTTTTTCAATTATAAAATAGTATTTATTTATTTATGTTCCAATAAATGTATTTAATTTTAAAAAGTATGGTCAATAGATACTTGGGGGTGGGGGAAATTATTTTTTTTGGGTCCAACATAATTTGTTTCATCTCTTCTCTATTACCACTCCAATCAAAACACATAAATTCCTGTTTCTTATTTATGAAAGATAATCTTATGCAGAAAGTATAGTCAAAAGGAATTATACTAACAAGGTAGGGAGTCAATGAGAAGGAAGTTGAAACTTGAAAGAATATTTTTTCAGTGGAATAATTTGTAAACATTGATCTTTCTTTAAAAATGTTACTATAATAAAAAGGAATTAATTTCCTATCATTTTTTTAATGTAGTTTATTTTTGTTTTTTAATTTTGTTTAAATATCAGTAACAACTATTTTATTGATAAATTGTTTATCTATGTGATATATGACTCAATTTCTTTAAGTAAAATATAGAACACATTAACTTTTCTAAAAAATATTTTTAATAAAAAAGGCTAAACTGTAGACTTTTAAAAAGTCTACTAAGTTTGATAGATGAATTTGTTTATATAATAATATATAATATATTTATATATTAACATTAATAATAAGTTTGATATGTTAGTTGACCTACTTATATCTATAGGTTTAATAATTTGTTGATGAGTCTTTTACAAGATATGTCATATAAATAGGTTTTTAAGTCAGATCAAACATTTAAATAGATAAAATAAAGATCTAATAAATATTTTGTAATAAATAAATAAGTAGACTCAGACTTAATAATCTATAATAATAGATAAAGATGATATAAATTATTGTAACTGATCATTGAACTTTATTTTTTTTTGTCCATTTTATCCTCGAATGTCTTTACATATTTAAAATAAAAATAACAACAACCATGTAAAAATAGATAATAAAAAAATAAAAAATCTTTGATGTAATTTTCACTTTCATCTAACCAATTTTGTTCATTTATTTCACTTCTACCCACTCTTTACAAACTAAAGTTATCTAATTGTAAATGTCCACCATTTAAAACGTGAAACAACTTCATATTTTTTTTTATGCAACTATCTATAAACATAATTGCACTGCTCCTCAAAGCTCTCATCCAATTACTGTTGCTTCTAATTTTCTTCTCTCCCAAGCCATTTTGTATTCTATTTTCTTCATATTAGTTCAGTGTTGTTACATTCTTCATTCTTTCTACAATTTTAATGAAAGGAGCTTCCTTCGATGATAAGAATTTTGGTATGTAACACATTTTTTCTCCCATGGTCCTTCTCATCACTTTAAGTATTTATCCCTAGTTTTTTTTTTATTCTAACTCATTCTTACATATTTTTTTATGTTTTTATTTCCTTTGTTTATTATTAATTACTGTTTTAATTAATTTAACAAATCTTTCATAAGATACTTAGTTGGAAATTGTCATTATCAATGAGGAGACAATTTATGGAAAAAGGGTAAGGGAAAATATTTTTTTCAAAGCCAACATTATTGTGGTTTTCCTATGACCAATTAATTATTTTTATTTTTATTATGCTATTCAATTTATTTTCTATTTTTTCATTTGGAACGTGTCATTCATTGAACATAATTAAAAAATTGTAATTAAAAAATTTATTTTCTATTTCTTGATGCAACAACACAATAGAAATATAAACATACAAGTGTCATCACACATGTGTTTCCGATATGACATAAATCAAGTTTAAGATAAATATGACTTTCCTGTTCCACTTTCACCCTTCATCCTAAAGCATTGATGAACAAGATTTTTTATACAACGACCATAAAAAAATAATATCAAATGATCTATTTGATTCTTTATTTTATTTTTTTTGCTTCAGTTTAATATATTTTTTTAAAAGTTTAATTTGGTCATTTATTTTATTTTTTTTATTAAATTTAATCTTTTATTTATTAAAAAAGTTTATTTTGATTATTTATATATATTTTTGGGGTTTGATCCTTCAATCCATTTAAGATCAATGTAGTAAATCATTTAAGAATGAACTTTTTTTTTTTTTGTTAAAAATGAAGTCAAGAGAAATGAGAGAAAAATAAACAAAAAAATTATTTTTAAATAATTTACGATTTCCATCTTAAATAAATTAAAGATTAAAATGAACCAAAAAAAAAAAAAAACTTTTGAAAAAAATAAATAATAAAACTAAATAAAAATAAAATAATCAAATTCAACTTAAAAAAAAAATCAAATTAAATAAAAAGGAAAGATAAAAAATTAAAAAATAATAATTAAAAATGACGAAGCAAGTTGCTAGAAATAACATTTGTACCGAACACTAGAGCTGGGCGAAGGCTGGTCCGTGGCGCACACCAAACATGAACATGATATCGACGAATAGAGAGAAGGGTGGTAGGTGGTATAATTTACACTGATTGGCAGCAACCATCACCAACCCAAACACCAACCTCCCTTTTTTCTTTTTCTCTTTCAACTCATTTCAACTTAACAACTAAACTTTGAACTTGATAGATACTGTGAGTGTTTTTGTTCCTCAATCAATCTAATTCTCTCAATGTCTTCGTCTCTCTCCACCAAACTATTCTCATCAACCGACGCTCTCTCCGCCTTCGCTTCTCTCAATCCCGATCTCCGATCCTTCTCCCCCTGCTACCTCCGTCTCTCACTCCGTCCTCGTCTTCCCAAGAGACTTCGTAATCCTCTTTCTCTCTCTGTTAATAGTTTCATTTTCAATTAATCCTTATATTCATGTTTTTATTCTTCAATCGCTTATATGTGAATTATTGTTTGTTTTTATGCGATTACTTATAATTAATTTGAGGAACTCCAGCTACTAGAATCCTCTTCTTGTTTTTCCATGCTTATCTTCTCTTATCTGTTTTTTTTTCTTTTGTTTCGCTGAATTGCTGTTCTTCTTAGTTCTGGTATCTAGGTTTTCGGTATCGGTTGTAACTTGTTGTAAAGGAATGCATTGTGATTTGTGACATTGTTATTATGTAACCTGTGTAAGAGTTTCTGAAACAAAGTGCATATATCATGTTGAGTGAAATTGGATGTCGTGTTTCTCAAATCACCATCGTTTGCATTGCATTCCTTTAGGCACGGACTCACGGCTGCTATTGCTTATATTCCTGAAACCTCACTTTAACTTTTAGGCTCACTGGTTGATGTATGTAGGCTTAGTCTGAAAAACATGTTTGCCGCATCTTCTTTTAGCTGGTAGGAATTGAAAATTCTCAGAAACTACTGTCAATAGCTTTTTTTGAATTTCTATATAACTTCAAATTCAATAATTAGGATTGCAGTTTATGATGAATGATGAACACAATGTCAATGAATTAAAGGAAATGATTGGTTCTTATGCCAGTTACATTAGATGTTAAGAATTCTAAATTAATGGAATTGAGATAGCTCGGTTTTTAACTTTCTGAGACTGTTGACATATTACAGAGATACAGGCTGCCGGGAGTATCTATGGAAATCACTTTCGTGTTTCAACATATGGAGAATCGCATGGAGGAGGTGTTGGTTGTATTATTGATGGATGTCCTCCTCGCCTTCCTCTCTCCGAAGCTGATATGCAAGTGGATCTTGACAGAAGGTGCTTGCCTATGAAATCATCTCTTTATCTTCATTGAACTGCTTGCATTGTGGGATAAAAACACTTTGGAGGTTGAAGAGAAGTACTTTATAGGATAGTTTTGATTGAATTATTGAAATGTGTGCTAAACTGCTAGTAAGGGAATATGACATTTATGAATGGTTGGCAATGTTTGCAATTGCTTCTGATGCAACTTGTCCTCAAAGAATAACTGCGTAAGTTCTTATGTATAGGAGGCCAGGTCAGAGCCGAATTACAACTCCCAGAAAGGAGACTGATACATGTAAAATATTTTCAGGAGTTTCTGAAGGTCAATATCTCTTCCGACTATTATTAGCAGTTAAATTATACCTTTCTTGGGAAAGGATTGAAGTATAATCTGTTAATTGCAGGACTTACTACTGGAACTCCAATCCATGTATTTGTACCCAATACTGATCAAAGAGGACATGTGAGTATCTTATGCTAGGAGCTTGTTTATGACAAGCAACCATTATCTTAATTTAGGGATGCTGATAAAATGTTGTACTCTGGGAAACTTTTTCAGGACTATAGTGAGATGGCAGTAGCTTATAGGCCTTCCCATGCAGATGCTACCTATGACATGAAGTATGGTGTCAGATCTGTTCAGGTACTGACTTTTTTAGTGTAATGAGTCTAACATTTTATTCATTGTGATATGTATATTATGCCAGGAAGGTGTACCATTAAAGCTATTTTGTTAATGCGATAATTAATGGAAATCTATCGGGAAAGGAAGAAAGACTTACATATGATGTTCATAGATCTTGAGAAAGCATACGATAGGGTCCCAAGAAAAGTTTTATGGTGGACTCTTGAGAAGAAAAAGGTAGCATTAAAGTATGTTAATACAATTAAGGATATGTATGATGGGGTTACTACATGTGTGAAAACTTATAATGGAAAATTAAGGTATTTGCCTATCACGGTAGGTGTTCACCAAGATTTAGTTCTTAGTCCTTATCTCTTTGCCTTAGTGATGGATAAACTAACGAAAGATATGCAAGAGAAAGTGCCGTGGTGTATGTTTGTTGCAGATGATATCGTGCTTATTGATGAGACTAAAAATGGTGTTAATAGGAAATTGGAATTATGGAGAAACACTTTGAAGTTTAAAGGATTCACAATAAGCAAAAGCAAGACGAAGTATATGAAGTGTGTGTTTTCGCGGGGAAGAGATGGTGGTCAACACACAGTGCATCTACTTGGTCAAGAGGTACCCAAAAAATATGTTTTTAGATACTTCGGATCAATTTTGCAAAAAAGTGGTGAGATTGATGAGGATGTTAATCATAAAATCAGAGCAGAGTGGATGAAATGACGGAGTGCGTCTGGGTTTTTGTGTAACCGCAAAATTCCCCTTAAGCTAAAAGGAAAATTCTATAGAACAGTTGTAAGACTGACAATGTTATATGAAGCGGAGTGCTGACCAGCACATAGGCAACATGAACACAAAATAGGGGTAGCAGAAATGCGGATGTTAAAGTGGATGTATGGTTATACGAAGATGGATAAGATAAGAAATGAGGATATTCAATGAAAAGTAGCAATAGTTCCTATGTGTGAAAAGATGAGAAAACATAGACTGAGATGGTTTGGGCACGTTATGAGACGACCACTAGATGTTCCCGTTAAAACAAAAGTTTGTTACCAAGAGCTCGACACAAAGAGAGGTAAAGGTTGACCAAAACTCACCTGGGGAAAGGTAGTTAAACAAGACCTAATAGAGTGAGATATAGATTGGCGGACGGTGTGTCTTAGGATGGAGTGGAGAAAAACTATAAGCTTGGTGGAGGGTTAAACCCATTAGTATGTCTATGTTCCAGTCGTTCCCTTTTTTTAGTTCTTTTCCTCTTTATTTTTCCCATTCTCCTTTCACCCTTATATTTTAGCTTATTTTTCCTTTCTTTTGTTTTGTTTTCTTTTCTTTTTCCCATCTTCATTTCTCTTTCTTTGTCTTTTTTCTGATCTATCATTGGGTTCATCTACCACTGATCCCAATTAACTTGAATTAAAAGTACTGTTGATGTTGATGTTGTTGTTGTGATATGTATATGTATTATGCTCATACATCTGATTTTTCTTATGTTTAAGGGTGGTGGTAGATCTTCTGCAAGAGAAACAATTGGAAGGGTTGCTTCTGGTGCTGTTGCCAAGAAAATCCTTAAAGCCTTTTCTGGAACTGAGGTGTGTTACTTTGTCTCATGAGTTTACGTTATTATTCTTTTTTGAACTATTTTCTTTGTGTTTTTTTATTGTTGTCATAACTGGCCAAGAAGGATGTATTATTTTGGGATGTGTTAGCTTTTCTAAATCTATATATCTATATTGTAAGTTAGAGGATATACCCAATGATCACCAAGAACCTTCAGTATTATTAAATAGTGACCATGGCGGAATGGCAGGGTGGATTTTTTGCCAACCACTGTAAGCAATTTGTGAAGTGAGGCCTGCCACAAGGCGCAATGGCATGTTTATCAGGCAGAATTTTGGCCTTCCGCCATCTGCCATTGATAACACTGAGAACCTTTCATATGAATTTCCACGTCAATTCAAAAATAAGTAGCATTCTATTTCTAAATTAGATCTGCACAGGACATGTCTTTTTGAGGCCGATTAGCTGCATATGTCGTGTGCTAATCCTATTAAATATTGATGTTGAAGTGAAAGACTTGACTTTAAAGGGACATCTTGTCATGCAAATGAATTTGTCAAGAAGGAAACTTTCATGTTTTTGAGCTAGAAACTAAAAAGATTTAAAATAACACTAGAAGAACTCAAGAACCCAAAGTCCTATCCCTTCGATCTGGATTAGTAGACAGATGAGTAGATTCAAGTAAAAGTGTAAGCGATTTGATTTCACGAGTTTAATTATCACCGAAGTTTCTGCTAAAATGAAAGTTTCAAGTAATTTGGACCTTGATTAAAATAAAAGTTCTTAATGGTTGATTTATGTATGGAATACAGATGATAAAGGTGTCCAAAGCCTCTAAAAGAAAGAAACATTCCTCACCCAAAATTCCTTCTAAAACATAATATGACTTTTATCTCCTAAACTTAATGAAACAATGATCAAGAAACATTACCTTATGAAATGAACTTCCAATGGTTAGTGTGAGTTGCAGTTGTCACTGGGTTGGCATCCTATGCATACTTATATTAAGTAATGTGCATTGAGTGCGAATGTACTAGAAGAGTATGATGATTCAAAAGAAACAATATCCTAAGAAATAAACTTCTAAAGACTAGCATGAATTGCATTGATCACTAGGTTGACATCCTATCCCTACTGGTCATATATAAGGTCAGCCTATAACTTGTCAGAGGCTAATTTGACCAGATCTTTCTATCTGATTTGATTCTTTTTTTCTCTTTTCTTTTTTAACAAAATGCAAATCTTCATTCAACAATGTATGTTTGATATAGATATAATAATACTAATATATGTACATGTAACATGTTTTTATTTGCCAATTCCTTAAGAAAGATCCTAGCTAAAGGTCTCTTATTTTTTAGATTCTTGCCTATGTCTCTCAAGTTCATAAGATTGTTCTTCCAGTGGACCTTATTGATCATGACACTCTGACTCTTGATCAGGTATTAAAGTTAATATTCATATTTATGTGTGCACAAGCTGCACAGTGATTCCTTTCTAAAGCTGTTTGAAGTGAATTTCGTGTATTCTAAACATGGAGATGACTATCTGTTTTATTTTTCAATGTTTCCTTTTATGGATTTTGGATATCACTAACTAACAAAAAATTTGATCCAGCCCACTTATTGGCAATGGAATGCATTTTGCAAATTACGCTTGCAACTCTCCTTGTTGGAAAAAGAAGTTGCTATTCAAAAATAATATGACTAAATTGCATTTGTTCTTGGCTACTTGTTCATAACTTTTCTCCCCCCACCCCCAGTAAGTTTAATGAATTGAGAAAAAAAAGTTTTAGTTCACTTACCTTAGTATGTAACCCTCACTTCTAAAACTAAAACTGATTTCTCCAAATACGTTTGTCTAAATGCTATTCTTACAATGCAATATTTCAAATTGACTAATTATTGTTATAACTTATACTGAGAATACTTTCTATTGATGTTTTTATCATTATTATTTTTCTTGCAATTCTGAAGTCAAATTCCTGGTTTACCATTTTTTTTTTGGAATTTGTCCAGATTGAGAGTAACATAGTTCGATGTCCAGACCCGGAATATGCAGAGAAGATGATATCTGCAATTGATGCTGTGCGAGTGAGAGGTGATTCTGTTGGTGGTGTTGTAACATGCATTGTGAGGAACTGTCCACGTGTAAGTCCTCCATCTGTCTCTATTAAGCATAAATAATTGGGCAAGATAGCAGGTAGAGTTTAGGTTGCAAATTAAATTTATAAAAGTAACAGCAACTGCAAGGGGTTTTATTAGGAAGCTCAGCTATAACATGGCTAGTTGGCTTTAAATAGAAATACAACTATAGTGGAAACAATTCAAAAACCAAAATTTTAAAAAATAAATTAAATCTCCTGTAATCAGGGTTGAGGTGTATCCCCCCTCCAATTTCTGAAAATTATATTTTTACATGTATTTTAATATATTGGTTTGGTCCCCCTAAACATTATTGTTTATTTTTTTTGGCTTAAATATATTTTTTGTCCCTAAAAAAATTAGTCAATTTTTTTTTTGTTCCTTTTTTTCCTGTTTAATACCTAATTTTATTAAAATACATGCTTTTAATTTTAGTTCCTGTCAGTATATTTGCTTTGTTAAGTGATGATGGGGCATAATCAAGTTTTGCCACATGTCAATGATCTTGTTTGTCATATCATCATCAGTTAATGGAGTAAATCTAGTCATAGGGATTAAAAAACACATTTCAACAAATCCAGGATCAAATGGAAAAAAATAGGTTTTTGGGGCCAAAAACAAAATTAGTTAACTTTTTAGGCAAGAAAAACATATTTTAGCTTCATTTTTTCCCCCTTCTAACAATAACTTCTATACACATACCTGTAATAGTGCGTAATAATCCTAAATTAATCTAATAAATACACACGACATGAAATTTTGTTGAAACTCTAGAAAGCTGTGGAAATCTGGCCATAACTAGTAGACTCTGACAAGCTGTACTCTTTAGTCATTTGAGTTTTATAGCTTCCCTTCCATGAATAGCATATAGTTAATTTTAGAATAATTAAGTTGTGGCCCTGCCAATTAATGGGCCAGTTGGTTTAAACTTAAAAAAAGTGATTTTTTTAAAAAGCAAATAAAATTTGCTTCTTCAAAAAAAAGCAGAAAACTGTTTTTCCTTAGAAAAACAATAGAGACAAGTACATCAAAAAAGCAAAAAACTGTTTATTTTATTAAAAAAAGTTTTTTTTTTTGTTTTTTAACTTAAACAAGCGGCCCCAGTATTAGATTGCTTTTTGAGGTCTTTTGACCATGTTATTTGATATTTTAATAATTAACATGAGAAAGGAAAAGGGAAGAAAAGAACACTCTGCTTTGAAACCATGCTTGTTGTTTTGCAATTTTGAATCTCCCTTAATATGTCTACTTGCATTTCTGATATCTTGTAAGGCACCTCTCAGTTCTCATTCTAACACCGCATAATTTTTTATTTGTGTTATTCAGATTTTTCATGTACTTTTCCACATAGAATAAAGTTGACATTGTTATTTCTCAGGGTCTCGGTTCACCAGTATTTGACAAACTTGAAGCTGAACTGGCTAAAGCTGCTATGTCATTGCCTGCAACCAAGGGCTTTCAGTTTGGTAGTGGATTTGCAGGTACTAAAACTTGCTTATGTATATGTCCGAGTGCCCTTGTCTTATGATTTTGACCGATTAAACAGGGATCAATTGAACAATGTTATTTTCTTGATCACTTGTGTCTGAGGTGTGTTCTGATGGCTTAGTGAGATTATTGTAGGCACCTTTTTGACTGGGAGTGAACACAATGATGAGTTCTATATAGATGAACATGGAAACACAAGAACAAGAACAAATCGCTCTGGTGGGATACAGGTATTTGTGCTGTTCTGTAATTACTAATTAGTTGTTTCTGGATATGCACTATGACAGTCACATGTCTATATTTGTTTTACTTATATTATCTGTATTGACAATCAGGGTGGAATTTCCAACGGGGAAATCATTAATATGAGAATAGCTTTCAAGCCAACATCGACAATTGGAGTAAGTCTAATCTCTTCTCTTTCTGTCTTCATCACTATCTCATTCACTCGTCACACAGATACTAGCCACCCAGATATGTTCACTGATATCTTTCACTCTGCTTATTCTTGTTAGAATATCTAGAAAATATTTTATAAAATTTAGTATCTTAAGGATATTTTAGAGTAGCTTAGTAATAATCTCAAGATGGGGTTTTGTATTTCATTATATTATATTTCATTACTTCTGCTGAAATTTTAGGGATTTAGGTAGACTAATGGGAAGAGATTGTGAATAATAACATATTACATCACATCTATATACCTAATAGTGTTATCTGGTCTCTTCTATCCCTCTTTTCCTCCTCTATCTAAACCAGGCAATTACTCCCATTGTTTCCCATGCTGCCTAGCGTACACCTTCCAAATGGGTGTGCCTTGGCTAGTTTGTGGGCCAATGGATCTGCCTTGGACCAAACCATCCTGTTACAGGGAATCTTTGGATATCAGTTCGAAGGGAGCCCCGTACTGATATCGCATACCAAAGGGAAGGCCTAATTGTACCACTCCCCCTTACCTTCCGGGTCTAGGCTGATTTGGCAGGTCGAAGCCTAAAGACTTTCAAGGTCAAAACCATTCTACTCGAAAACCAGACTTCAAAGAAAGTCAAAGACGTTTCCCACCACTGGAGCTGCCACATTGCCACATGCCAAGCGTTCATCTATTGAGCTGCACACTTTATCTTTCTTTTCCTACTTTTCTAATCTACCTCAACCCTACTCCCTTAATTTCAACAATTTTATTACTCATGGATAACACCATGTAATTTGACTAGCACTGAGGAATTGCAACATAAAATGGGATCTTGATCCTTTATCTACTCTTTTACAATATGACATTTTATGTTCATGCCAGAACCCAGAATGTTGCCAATATATGTTGATATACCCATGCATATACATAATCTTTGTTATTTGTTTTCTTTTTATGTTAAAAAGGATCCCTCCTAACTAATTCTAATCATCTTCTATCTATTTTAATGAATCTCCTTACACACAAACGCACACATCTTTTCTCCTTTAAGTGTTGTGTTTGAACTTTGAAGTAGTGTATTAACATTTTTTTCCTATATGGGAGAAACATTATTTGTGCTACGACCCTACGACAAATATTTATACCCAAGGAGTTAAACCTAAAAAATCTCCAAAAAAGTAAAAATAAAAAATCAACCATAACTTCCTCAATTTTGAGGTTATTAAAAATGAATGCAATAAACAACCAGTGTAACAATGATTACACATTTCCATGTTTGTAAATTGACCCATATTGAATGATATATTTCCTTATTTCCCTGTGTAATTCGTCATTTGGTAGACTGAGTATAAAACGTTGCAAACCTCATAAGTGGGAGACCTTGAGAACAGAATATGTTTGTTTTCAGTAGGAAATGCTGATAATGCATTATTTGGTTCATTTTATTGACCTTTCTTCCTAAGTCACCCATATTCCTAATTCACCCATATCCATAAAAAGATAGTTGTTGCTCACCATGTTTGAAGCGGATGAGGGTTAGACTTATCCTTATGCTTTAATCTTTAATTCTTTATACATAGAATACGGTAAAGACTATGCATTTATCAAACCTTAGTATGACTCTATAGGAAATAGTATAACTGCTACGGTGCTGAAGCTGTTTCTTTGATTTCCTTTTTCCGTATGAGAGGTATATATGAGGATATATGGTTATTCATTATTTTTCAAAAAATAAAGTATTTTTGGTTTTGGGGGAACCTTGGGTGTTTGTCCTCTTGGTCCCACCCAACTATCACCTCCATCCATTCCTAGGCATGCATATGTTCACCCCATTTTAAGCTGATCAGGTGGTTTATTGCATATTTAATTACACATGACGATTACTTTGCACTACTGTATGTATTTGATATGAACATGGTCTTACAATTATGCAGAAGAAACAAAAGACTGTGACTCGAGATAAAAAAGAAACAGAGTTTATAGCCCGTGGTCGCCATGATCCTTGTGTTGTCCCAAGAGGTTAATAACCCTGGCTTTTTTTAGCGCTGTTTGTATTATTCTCAGAGGTCATTTTTTATTTTTTTCAAAACTCTTGATATAATAATTCGTCTAAGTTGCTCAGAAGACAAGCCTTTAGAACTGTTAACAACAATTACCTGATTGGCAAGATAATTTGTTACATGAGTAACATGACAACTTTTTCTTGAGGACATCTAAAACTAATGTCAGAAACAAAGGAGAACTTGTGTATTATGTGTCTGTGCATGATTTCTATCATGAAGATATTTCAGGTTTTCAACTCTTTTTGACTTGCATTTTCATCAGTAGGAAAGAAAATTTCTGAATTTTTTGTTTGGATTGGCTTGCAGCTGTACCTATGGTAGAGGCAATGGTAGCTTTGGTTCTTGTGGACCAATTGATGGCCCAATATGCGCAGTGTAATCTGTTTCCCGTAAACTCAGATTTGCAAGAACCCCTGGTGCCCATATTACGGCCAGAAGAAGCGCTTCTCTGAAGATGAAGGGGGTGCATAAATCAGTAATTGGCCTTGGATAAAATCTTCCTTCTGGCTAGTGTTTAGTTGGCGGTTAATTGACTTTGATGACAAGTCCAAGTTCCCCCCTTGCGAGGATTCGGCTCCTGGTCGCATTGTGGCAGATATTTTTGCGGGTGCTATCTATCGTTTTGTATTAATGTAAGTTAAACTATGTTTATTTTCTTCTCTCCTATTTTCATTTTGAGGGTGAACATTGTTTCCAGTAAACCTTATTGCAAAAGCAGAGAGATAGATGTATTCTTAAAGTGAACTGATATTAAAATTTGTACGAAATGTATCAGCTTTTGGTCTTAATAAGTGTTGCTATGCTTTTCAATAAGTGAAAGCTTTGGCAAGTTTCACTGGTTGTTCATATTATGCATTATGATTACCGTGTCAACTTTTTAGTTTTATATCTTTATTATTACTTATATGTGCATAAATCAACATAAATTTCTGGCGAAGTTTTATACTAGCGGTGACAGATTCTTCTAATTGTTAAAATATGCTTTGGACACAAATATTTGGACTTATTTAGCATGTAACAAAGAAATCCACAGTAACTGCAAACCACACAACATAAAATATAATTGAATCATTTGCAAAAAAACATACTCTTTAACGTTGTCTAAAATGTACACATGAATAGTGGCAAGGGAAGTGGGTTTTAAAATATGGTTATACTTAAAAATTACTCAAGTGAATATTATTTTTTCATACGCACGATCAAAGAATCGAATTCAAAGTTTTTTCTATACACACATTTGGGAAATTGAATTTCTTGTCAGCGTGCTTAAAAAATCTATTTATCTATTAATTTTGTTGGACCTTTTTAGTCTTAGTTATCTTTAAATTTTAACAAAATTCTGACAATTTTGTTAATTTGTTATATGTGAAAGGTTTTTTCTTTTTGATGAAAAGACTGAGGGAGGACTAAGGAGATGAAAGGATGAAAAGGGGATGATTTCCCGTGAGAGAGAAGAAGAGGGGGTAAAAATAATATATAAAAAGGAAAAAGTATCGGATACAATTTGGAAAAAATATATGGAGAATATAATTTACTCTTTTTTACTTTTATCTCTAAATTGAATTCAATGGTATTTTTAATAAATAAAAAAATCGTAAATAGTATAAAATAACATTAATTAGATTGCAACTTCAACTATTGATTGTAAATAAAAAAATATAATATATATTCAAAATTATTTATTTATTTTTTATAAATTTTAATTATAATATAATTTATACATTGAAAATGTTTATTTATTATATTTTTTAATCATATAAAATTAAACATTTTTTTGGAATGTATAAATTAAATAATAATAATAGATGAGAAAGGAAGAATCAGTATTAGAATAATTGTTACATATATAAATGTATTTTGATAATTTCTTATTTTCATTATTATTCTTTATAAGAATTTAAATTTATTAAAAGAGACTTCAATTTATTAAATATATAAATTTAATTTTTATGATTGATAATATTATTGTTGTTATTATTATAAGAGTTTAACAGACATACATTTTCAGTATAAATTTTTTTATATTATCAAATAATCGGATTTTTAGTATGACTTTAAAAATAATAACTACAAAAATATTAAAAATCAACTTCTATATAACATTTTTTTATTAATTAATGGTGAAAAATATTGCACTATCAATTAATTTTCATTTCAATGTTGTGATCCTACAAAGATTCATGGGAATTAGAGAATAGGGATAGGAAAAACAAACACCCTAATTAGGCTAGAAATGGAGACAAAAATGGGAGAATATCCGAATTGCAGCAAATGGGAAAGGAGAGATATACTCCCTAGTCCTTACCCCTGCTCTCCATGTGCTATGTCTGAATCTCTGATCTAATCCAAGTGTCTTAGTCAAATATTAAATAATTAATATATTCATTTGGGTTAAAATTTGATTAAGACTATAACTAACTATTCAAACTTTGTTAATCCTAAAAAGTCAGCCCATCAATATAGTCGGTTGTTAAAGTATCTTAGTTTGCCTTGAATTAGATTGGATGATAATTGAATCCTTTTCTCGCTAAGTGATATTCATTTTAATCTATATTTTTTTAAGCCTTAATCTATATTAATATTTAATAAACATCGTGTCTGTATCCAATATATGGTCGTTACCGCTATCCGTAAATTGTAGTAATAAAAACAAACTGTAAAACAAAATTTTATAGAAATAAAAGTCGATACTTTTTTTATAAGAACTGAAACCATATAAAATGGATATATTATAAATACTAAAAACATAATCAATCCTAAAAATATAAAAATTTCGAAACCTATCCAAACACTGTGTCAGTCACTATCTTTCTATCTCATTCAAGTCTTCAAGATAACGACCAATAATGTTTAGCAGAAGAAATATACATAATTAAGAAATTAAATGTCATCGAATTGCTTTCACACGTATAATGGATCTCAAATTGTAGTTTTTGTTACTATCCACAATGATGACTCATTTAGACGACACCCTATATTTTTTGTGAAATGTCCTATTTGCACGAATTGACTTTATAACATCTAGTAGTACATAGGAACCCACAATTTCTTTATGATAAATATTGTTTTATCTTTAACAATATTAATTGTTACTGACTTTTGTTAGCGGTTTCAGATAGTTATATTCACCATATGGTGTGCTATATTAGAAGTTTATCAAATTTCTCATTAACTTTAATCACGTATCACATTACAATTAATGTTTATTTTTAACATAATCTGGTAGTTACAACTGAAGGATCTGCATGAAATACACGATAAGATATGTCTAATGACAGCTTTTGTTTATTTATTGAAATTATATACAATTAAACTATTCCTTTCTTAATATTTTGGTTAACGGAAGTACGGAACCTTTCTAGTTTCTTCCAATATATAAGACCAAAAGGAATCATTTAATAAAAAGTATGTGTTAATAAATAACCTTATAATATTATCATGTGTGGATCGAGAGAAGTGAATCTTTATCAGTCATATTTTTCAATCAAGCGACTTACTTTTTATATATATATATATATATATATATATATATCGAGTTTATGATGATGATGATAATAATAATAAACCAATTGGTTACGGTTAAATTGATGGACAATTTTTATGGCCAATCAATGGTATTAAATGGGTCTATTCGTCATCAACAATATTTTAGTTTAATGGAAGAGATTATTCATAATGTGATGAATAACAATTTAACTCTTCAGAGCAGTGTACATAATAGGCAGGAGCTTTGGTGTAGAAATTAATGATGATTCTATTGGGCATCGATGCTGGCAATCAGGCGTGGTATTAGGAAGCATTTATTGCCTAATGTATTTGTTATACTGCTATGCTTTCATATTGAATGCTGTGTGGCTATAACAGGTTCAGACAAGTGAAATCTGTTATGGTACAAAGCATTTCTTTTTTATTGGTGACTATGGGCCTATGGCCACTGCTTGTGCCATAACCATTCTATTATATATAATATATCTTTTTGGTTGTTAAAAAAAACACAATTTAACTCTTCGTTAAGAGAGATACTCATATTATTCATAATCTAATATGACTACGGGTCTAATAAAAACAATAATTATATAACATTTATTGGTTTTTATATATATGCATTTCTTGGCTGATTAAAAAATATAACATGTTTTATGTAATGCAATATTATATTTTTACCGACAAATTGAATAAGGCTAAAGAAAGAGGGAGGGAGGGATATTCTATTTGACCAATATATTGACTTGGTTTACAGTTCAGAACCCAACTAAATATCTAATGAATCTCTTATATATCTTGTGGTATCTTCAGAAACCAGATTTAGTTATGTAGATTGTATTCCGGCGACACATAGTAAACATAGAACATAAACGAGAAGAGTAATTTATCGTATTATTGTATTAATCAAAATAAATGGTTGTTATCTTGACTTAAATTTAACATATGTAATTCTGCTTATAAATCTTAGAATTCTGGATTTGATATTTTTTTAAATAAGTATTATCGTACTACGGATAAAAATATTAATATTATCGTAGTGTTAAACAAACCTATATTCGTGTTAAGATGATGGTGTGTTTAATAACAACAACGTGGAGTGCTATCATACGTGAATCGGAATTTTCCTTATCAAATTACCAACCCTATTAAGAAGACAACCAGATGTCTAGATTTAAACTCAAATTAAATGCATATCTTAATTAGCACATAAATATGCAAGACAAGTGAGAAATACTTATCTTCATTATATGAAACAAATGTTTGAACGCATAATTAATCATGGCATAAATTAGTTAATTCTACACGCTTTAATTTCCCTCCAATAAAATACACAATTGCATCAAGCACATCCTTCAATATTTATACCTAGCTAGGTCCTTGTCTGTTAAGCAAAATTCAGTGACTTTATTACTGGTAAACCACCATGCCATGTCCACGTATCAATCCAATTCATTCCTTTATAGTGGCTTGTGTTGTGAAGCGAAACATCACTATATCATATATTCTTAAAAGATTCAGAGTGCAGAACTCAAGGCCGTGTAACTCACAAGACAATTAACGCCAGTACCTTAAGCCTTTGATTTTATTTTCCTTTTATGAATAAATTTCTGTTATATTTATTTTTTAATAATTTTATTTAAATATATAAAGATTTATGTTTGAAACTTTTTACTGTTTCAATCCAGACATTAATATGCAACATGTTTATTAGAATATCACGAATATCATTCATTAATTAATATATAACTAAAAAAATTGTGCAGTTTGTATTGGTTTATTGTTTTTTTTTATTTATGAAAAGGCCTATTGATTATTTGACTGCATTAAATAAAATAATAATTAAAACTCATAATTGAATATAGTCTTTTAAAGATAAGTTTATCATTTTTTAAGATGATTTAATCAAATCTAATAATAATGTTATTATTGGGATTTAATTTGAACAATTTTTACAATATGAAACTGTTTTATATATATATATATATATATTGCATCCAAAAAATCTAAAATTTTAGGTGAAGATAAATTGAAAAATATTATATTAATCTTAATTTTTTAAAAGATTTAGTGAGCTTATTGAATACTACATGTAACACTTACAACGGCTAAAAAATATCTTTAAAATTAGAATTACTAACAATATTACAAAATAGATTAAATAAATTAATAACTTATCTATTAAGAATAAAATACTAAAACTAATTGATGAATTATTTCTCATCTCAAATTTTTTTTATCTTAAGCCTCATATTCTTTAAACACGGTCCTGCCATAACTTCAACTCATGTTGAAGCTGAACTCTCTAATCAACCCAAAGAAGAAGTTTTTGCAAGCACGGCAAGTAAATAGAGACTTAATCTCTCACATTATTCTTATTTTTGGTGTCATCACTTTCAGTTAGCAACCCTTCTAATCCAATAGCAACAAGAGCCATCCATATATGATGGATTGTCTTTTCATTATATTTCAGCTCACATATGATGACTGAAGAGAGAAAAAAGCGAGACCGAGCAATTAGTGATGTACATTATTTATTATTTAAACACTAAATGGAATTATTTTGTGCGGAGGATAGAGCTCTAATGAGCCACTTTTTGTCATTATCATTATGATTATTTTCGCTGTTATTATAATCTAAATTTAATTTAGTAGGAAGTCGTGTTCGAGGGCCCTATGAGCGTGCTAATCCCATTAACATAATGATAACGGGTGGGAACAATGGAGGCTCATTGGGATAGAAGATAGCAAAAAATGCCCAAATGGAAGAAGGATAAGCCAATAATTTTGAATAACAAAAGAAAGATTCCATTATGAAATTTGTTCATCCATAAAGACCAGATCGGTTAATATTTAATGAGTCTTACTAAATAATATTCTTAGAGCATTGATTAAAAAATTAAAAATAATAATTATTATTATAGGACATAAAAAGTTACGAGTAATATAATTTTTCAAATCTTAATAAAAATATTTCTCTTTTTAATTCCTTAATCAATGTTTCAATATTTGTCATTACTAGTTAAGGAACTAAAAATAAAAATTTTCATTAAAATGTTATAAAAAAAAATTTTGTGATTTCTATTTTTTTTTTAATTCCTTAATCAGGATCTTAGTACATTATTCACCAACACCTTATAATTTATACATGTAAAGTAAGGGGAAAGTGCGGCACCAAATGGCAAATTAAAGATAATTAGCCCTGTGGGTGTAGCCAGGACCAAACAAAAGAGCATCAAAATTAATATATATGAAGATATAAGTAGGTTATCTAGACAAATGGCATATACACGGAAAAGATGAATAGCCCTAAAGAACATGACAAAAAGGGAACGTACCCACTATTTATTTTTCTTAAAACAAAGACTTAGCACCAGCTACAATGACTTTAAAAATGACTAGTACTTATTCATGAACATATTGCACTCCCACTAGCTAATAGCTATCGCCTATAATTCTAGGTCCATATTAACTTCATTATCTCTTTAATTTATAAGATATCCTCCGCACACTTTCCCCCCAAAAAGAAAAGAAATTTTCCACTTTCCAAACAGGAAATTAAGTTAGGACTTCTTCCAATATAGCTATACTTTCTTTTCTAACCTCGTGACTCACAGTGTTCCACCGATTGGTTAATTAGATGGTGACATTTTTTTTAATCATGTATAGTAGGCTTAATCTGAAATTAGTAAAGACTATATATATAAGGTGCTTTATCTGAATATATTATACGGTGATCTTTCTTTCACATTTAATAGTGGAAAAGATGGACAAAGCATCCTATTGAAAGATGCTAAATGTGATCAAAGCAAGACAAAAATGTCAAAAGAGCAACAATTAACAAGAACCAATCAATTTATCTTTATGTCTGTTTGATTAGTAGAGGGCTATTTAATTATAGGTGGGAAAATGATCAAGGGAAAAGTATCTTTCTGTAAGATAGGATGGAACGGATCAAACAGTGGTGTAAGATATTGATACATGATTACCCAGAAGTTGCAAAAAGAATTAGTTGAATAGTTGGTAAACACTCTCAACAACGTTAACTTTTTTTCACTGGAACAGTAGAACATATTTCTTATCTGCATGTGAAACAATGGTAGGGTCATGGTTTAGTCTTTTAGACTTTTACGGCAGCTTAGGTATTAGAGGTTTAATTTATTATCTTGAATAATGACATATGTACTAATTGGGACGTTTCATTAAATACAATACTTTTGAATAAACAACATAGGATTAAGTCAGACGTCTGTAATGTATGATTTTTTAAATATATAGAAAATATTGAAGAGAAGATTTAATTGGTAGAATTTTGTTAATATAAATATAAATAAATATATAAATATACATACATATAAAATTTTGAAGAATCTTAAAAATTAGTTTAGTTTAGTTTACTTTTATAATTCACTTGGAGAAGAGGACTAAGGGTGATTCATGACATGCATGGGTTAATTAATAATAAATAGATGTGCTCGTTATTGTCATTTTCTTAGTTAGACTTTTGAATTCAGTTTACTTATTAAGGATATGGGATTGGTCGTTTAACTAAATAAATAGGATCATCCAACACCTATAAATGGCATTGGGTTCAATTATATTTTGTAATCTCTCGTTGATATATCATTATCAAATCGTGGTTGAGGTTAATGATAGACTCGTGCCCTTCTCGAAATGAACCTGTTTCGTTGCTAAATTTGTACTCCCACAGAATGTGTCCACTATAAAGTAAAATTTCTATCCAAAAGCCAAAATGTCAACAAATCAAAGGGCCCAACAAGTCCTAAAAGTAAAAATGTACGTTACCCTCAATTACGGGGAATGAAAAGTAATGGCCACCAGATCATCTTCTTATCATGCTTTCACTTCCTGTTTCTTATTTGTCAGCTTTCAATCCTATTGCCGCACAATGTTTTGATTGTTGGAAACCCACACTGTTGATTCACAGACACAAAAAATTGGAGAGTTTAAATTCTATCTACTATCTAGCTATCAGAAATCATAGTAAATATAAATTCTGAGATGACTATTGTTGCATAAAAAATCGTTTTCTGGAAAGTAACAATTTCTTGCTTTTGTCTTAATGTTGGTTTGAGGGTGTTGAAACGGAAAGACAAACACATTGCTCGTTTGGTTGAGAGCAAGTATGGGAGAATAGATATCTTGGATGTTTACACATTAAGATTTCAATTTTTGTAGTGGGATTCATGTCAAATTTAATTTTATATGGAATATAGTAACTTTTTTGAGGTTAAGTACTGTTATTGATATTGTGTTTTATTATTTATAATTTAAGCTTGAGTCCATAAATAGGTACTATGTGTAGGGTTTCTAAGCTTATATATTTTCTTGTAAATTGAATGTATTATAGGAGTGTATGAGAAAAATATAGTGAATAACTGAAAGTAGTCCGCATTGGATAAACCAGGTTAAACTTTACGTGTTATTTTTCTTCTTTTTTTCTCTCTTTCTTCTATCTCTATTGTTGTGTAATTGTTCGATACCTAATAGTTACAATATTGTTCTATTGGACGCCCGGACACACGCTAGAAACAACTTGTGTTAGGAAAGACACAAAAAATACAATTAAAGGATAAAATAGTATTTTCATAAATTATCAATTTCTTTAGTTTTATTTGTTTATTTATCAGACAACTTTAATTTAAATATTTTTCTTCTACTCTATTCTATTTATTCTATTTCGCTTCGACCAAACAATCTTACTTTGAACTATTTCTTACCTATTTTTCTTCTCTTCTTTTCTCTTCTCACAGTCAAATAATGGATAAAAGACATGAAATAATAAAACAAAAGTAGCCTTAGCTATATGAAACTTGTTTCGATACAAATCGGATTGTTTCATCTGCTACTTAATCAGGCACTTAGTTGAAAATTTTATTTTATTTTATTGTGAGTTTTAATTAAGTTTATTGTTAATAAAAAAATATAACTATTTTAAATTTTAAAATTTTGGATATTTAGTTTCAATTCTTTTATAATATTTAATTTTCAAAAACTCTTTTCATTTATAACTTCTCCAAAAATTAAGATACATATTACATGAGTTGATATTAGTAGTTTGTAAAAAAAAGAAGTTGAATATCTGATTTTCTTCTCATCTGGTAAGTACTCATCGATATAAAAGAAATAAAAATTGTCCAAACAAAACCTTAGTCTTTTAAGCTATAATGTCGATTTGATTTCATTATAACAATTATTCTTATTTGCACTCTGTTTTGTAAACGTTAAAATATCTCAGATAGGTTTTGTTGATTTGTCTAGAAGCAAATAGAAGTGTACCGCATGAAGAATAAGGCTTCATGAGTTCAAGCATGCGGATGGACCATGGTAAAAACTTCATTTTCTGACTCATTAGTTATTTTTTAGTGCACAGCACTTACTTGCCAATGGTAAAATCGCTTGTTTCGGTGCCACAAAGGAGATAAAATAACACTCTTCCACAAGGCACACACAATGCAAAGAGAAGAGTCCCGAGAACAACGGGTACTTGTCTAATAACTACCACTTGATACAGACAGCAATATAAACAAAACAACAATAGCCATTTCACTTTTCCAAACTTCAAATCAGAACTCATTACAAAAAGAGCTCATATTGACCTTGGAATTTATATTCTTACAAGATAAAATCTAGTCAAATACAGATAAAAAGTCAAATAAATAAATTTTATGAATTGATGTTATCAATGCACCACATTATAATTTTGATAAATTTTTATTTATTAATTTTTTAATCAATATGTTTAGACTCTTTAACCAGATGTTAAAAGATAAAATAAAACTATAAAAAAACTTAAAATAAATAAAAGCTTCTATAAGAAAAAAATACAACATTTCATATGTTTTTTAAAGACTATAATATGAGAAATAGTTGTTGTCGAGTTGAATAATATCATCATGAATGATATTTTTTTTTAAATATTCAATACAATCATATATTCAAGATTTATATTTGAGATTATTAATTAAATTAAAATAATTATGTGTCAATCGATTCACCCGTTTAGTAATACAACTTTTTTAGTACATAATGATTTGCTGAAAGTTAAACATATAACTTTATACATTCTACCTCAATCTCATCACTAGTTGGATCCTGTTTTTTTTTTTTTTTTTTTAAAGCCAAAGATCAACCGTAGTGGATCAGTAATACAACATTTAATATGTTAGTAATGTTAATTAAAAAAATTAATTTCTTAATCGGATAGTTCCGAGCTATGAACATGACTGGCCATCCATCGTCACAGCAGGCTACAGTGATGATCATTAAAAAAAGATACACACTCAACATAACCATGCTAAGAAATCAACAAACAATTAAGAACAATAACAATCAATCTTTGGTCAGAGACAAGTGTGGCCACATATTTAAAATTTATAATAACAACGTAGCCCACCACCTCCACAGTTTCTTTGAAGCAGGGATGAAACTTTTTTAATATGAAAAAAAGATTTACAAAATATCCTTAAGAAGAAGAAAACTAGAATGGAATGGAAGAATGTGATCCAATTAACCACCCTGAATTCTCATTTTAAAAATAAAAAATTCACACTTGATTCATGTTTGACCCTAAAAAGCTTCAACTTAGACACTTGGCTTTTTCTTTCTTGGTTTCTTACCCTAATAGAAAGGTAGAGTGGACACCACAATGTCTGTCCTCTGGAGAGCAAAGTATCCCACAAAAATTTTCCACCCTTTTTACACCACTTGTCCTTTTCACACGACTCCCTAACCTTCTTTGTCTATCTTGAAAAGTAAAGCTGCTATACTACTACTATCTGCCCTTTTCTTTTGTTTTTTTCCCCTTCTTTTTCCTTGCTCCTGCTTCCTACTATGTCGGTTTTTCACTGCAAGAAATAAAACTTCACGTCAAAATCCTTCACATGCAATTCCCATTAGATACAACAAGAATTTTGCCATTGACAAGATGAAATTATTTAAACTTCAAGAATTAGTCAAAATGAAAATAATTAGATGCTTTAGATTTTAATTTCGTAGAACCCCATTGGCTGTTGGGGTTGGCAAACATAATTATTTGAGAGTTTGAAAGAAAAAAAGGTATATGTTTGGATTTTTGAGCCAGTGTTGAACATTCTCTCTTCTAGGGGACATGTGAGCAGTGACCTAATAGTGAATACCTTTTGTTCAGTTATTTTCTTTTTTTATTAATAAAAAAAAACTGCTGAGTGTTCATGCCTTGTAATGTCTCCATTTCATTGTTCCCTTCATAGTCAGACTTCCCCTAATCTAGCAAACCAATTTATTTCTCTCTGACTGCCCAAATTTTCAAATGTTCTTTATTTAGTCAATATTATGTAATAAAGTTAATTTCCCATATAATACCCCAGAAACATACTTATAAAAAGAGCCGCATTCTACTCAATTGAAGTATGAAAATTGGTTTATGTGAAATCTCACACAAAATTAAGTGGTTCGAATAATCTACAAATTTACAAAAGTTGATTCGCCTAGTAATTTATTCAAGGGCCTAGAAAACTACTGTCATAGGTTGGAAAGATAAGAGAGATGTGCAACCAAATATACGGATCGAATGAGGAAACAAGATACGACAAACAGCAGAAATAGGAACCTACTTAATTAGGGGTATGACTTAGAACTAGTGAATACTAGACTTTCAAGCAAATTACCTCAATGCCCTCTGCACATGCAATTACAAGTCAGTAACTAGTTAAGAATCTCAATAATACTTAATTTGATTTACTTTGAAGAGCAAAGGTAACAGTCAACCACACCAATTTTTTATAAATGAAACCAACCAACCAACCACCCTTGGCATCATGACATGAGAAGCACCTTTTTAGGACTACGGAAATACTTTTAGAAACTTTGGTCAAAATGCTACAAATGGAAAAAAATAAAGCCAAACTGCCAGACCGGTGAAAAAATTTGCGGAAATGCCACGCGGCATATTTCGCAACCAATAAAAGCGAATATTGTGGATGATTTGGCAACACCGGATTGGTTGCATGGGAGACTGCTGACAATGCCCTAAATCGCTGGGCTCGGCTGCGGAATAAGC
>PYAF01001459.1:328336-371311 GCA_007407185.1 Glycine tomentella
ACCTATTTAGCTGGGCCCCCCAGCGAAATATGTATTGTCTGCCACGTGGCACCTATTTCGCTGGGGCCTGTAGCGAAATACGCATTGCCCCGCCACGTGTACATCACGTAATTCGCTAGTCTGACTAGCGAATTACGACGCGTGGCACTCTGGTAAAATTTTTTCCTCTCGTGGCATTCCGGTAATTTTTTTTGGGAGGCATGGCAGTACGGTCAAACTCTCCAGCTCCTCCTCTGATGCTCCTGAACAAGTTCTCCCGCAAACCAATCAAGTTTCTCGAAGTTACTCTGCTCTCCAATTCTCTTTCCTCCAAACAGCACTGACTCTACATTCTCCTGCTTCAACATCTCTTCTGCTATTCCTACCAGCATCTTCACATTGCCGGGACTTGAATCTGTATCCACATTGGGTCCACATCGCCCCATACTTGACCCATTTGCCTGTCACATATATAAGAATCCATCATGTAAAAACTGAAATATATACCCTAGTAAGTATATTTTACTTGCACTCAGCTCTATAATGGTGTCAGTAAGATTTCAATGCCAGCCAGCTGCCAGCAACATAAACTCAAATGAAAAGGACAAAATGAATAAGCATGAAAGAAATTAAATGACAAGATAGTGAAGATACACTCATACCCGCATTAATCTCAATTAAAATCGACCCCTTTGGTGATCATAATCCCAACCGATATGGAATGGGCTTTTATTATTAGTTATACCTAAAATTAAAAAGGTGTATTACTATACTACACACGACACGGCTCTAATTAAGAGTCCTAAATGGGAATTCCTTCAATCCAACTGAGAATACCAAATTGCATTTGTATCCATTTTCCATGGTATAACTATAACCAAAAACAAGTTGCTCAAGAATGGCAAGGTTTCCTTAACATTGATACACAATACAAAATGGACAAAAAGCATTTCATTAATTAACACCCATCCATCAATAGATATCCCCCTAACAAGTCCAAATCCAGCTATGCTATTGCTACCCCCATACATACTCATCCAACTTGCTAGCTACATCCAGACAACAAACACACAACAGAAACCCCACATGGCCACATCCCCTACCCTCCGGCTGGTGTGAAATTGACTCCATTTAATACCCTCCCTTAACGTTTATGAAATTCACAAACTTAACCAGTTACCAGAAATGAGCACAAAAAATTGAAAGCCATTAACAGTTTCCTTTTCCCATTTATTCAAACCATAATTGTGACATTCTGCGACGATTGAAATCTTTTTTGGAATATACCAAAGGTATCTTTCAGTCAATCTTATTTGAATTTTGTATGATCATAGGTGACAAATTTTCCCCCTAATTATTTAATAAATTGTATATTAAAGACTCGAATTTGAAACATCTTATTAAGCTAACACAATGTGTGTGGAATGGTGACAATTGCCAACTTGACTAGCAGACCAAAAAAAATATTAATAAAAAAAAATACCTGAATGCGGACATAATTGGTGCTGCGGCACTGACCAAAGGCCATGGCGACGGCCTGGTCGACGAGGTCAGAGGAGCCGTCGCCGGAAATGCGGGCCATGGGCCGGGCCCAATCCTTGGCCTTCCAGCGTTTGACTCGGTCAAAGTCGTAACTCACCTCCAATAGTTGACCCGTTCCGAGGGACAGAACAAGAAGGTCCTCCACGCCTCGCACGAATGGAAACTCTTGCTTGTTGTGCAGCACGTGCGTGATTGCCGCGCCCGTTGGGTTACTCATCGCTAAACCTCCGTCCACGGCCACGCACTTTGTTTGATCATCCACGGACCGCATCTGAACCGGTTCGAACAAACCCGGTTCGGCCGAGGTGGCACGACACACCTCCCACAACCGGAAATCGAAGCTATCCGTTTCCAACGCGTCTGCACGTGAGAACAAAAACGGCGCCGTACTCGATAAGTCGTAGCACGGAATCAGAACCGGTTTTAGAGTGTCCTTTAGAGTCAAACTCCCACCACCATTCTCCGCCGTGAACGCTTCCTTCACCGCTTTCTCCAAACCCGCCGTCGCCGACGACACCGAGCCGGAACCTCCACCGGAAAGTAACCTCTTCAGGAACCCGCGGTTGCTTGTGCCGCCTCCCGCGCGGTAGAATTTGTTTCCTTTCTCTGCGAGAAACCGCCACGTGTCGTCGGCGGAGAAAATCGGGCGGCGGTGGTCTTTGGTGGAGAAGAGCATCGCCGTGAAGATGCCGCCGACTCCGGCGCCGGCGGCCACGTCGAAGTAGTCTGCAATGGTGGCGTTCTGGTCGCCGGATTTCTTCTTCAGCGCGGCTTCCAGGTAGGAGAGGGCTTTTCCGGCGAGAATCCCGCGCATGCCACCGCCGTCGATGGCGAGAATGCATATCTTGCCGCGCTGGTTCTTGACGGCGGAGACGCCGTCCACGGAGGCGGTAGCCGCCGGAGTCTGAGATTCCGGCTTGGGAGGTATTTGCTTGGGGAACCAGAGCTTTGGATCGTCGTAGCCGAAGAGAAACTTGCTTTCGAGAATGGAGAAGATTTCGTAACTAAGCTTATCCGTCTCAATGCTCGGTTCTTGCATTTCCAACTCGTTACTACAATCCATTTTTATCTTTTAGTTTTCCTTCAGAATTGGGAAAATTTTGAAACAACACTTTTTTTTCTTTTTCTTTTGTTCTCTTTCTTGCGTGGTCTTTTAAAGCATCTTGTGCGTCTATTGCATGCAGTTTAATCTGCGTGTCCAAATAAATCACCTCGGAAAGGGAAACCTATACAAAAAAATATATATATATATGAATTTAATTTGAGGAGAAAGGGGTTTTGGTTTTGTAGAAGATTCAAAGGAATTAGAAGATTCGAAAACACATACCTCATTTGAGAAGAATGCTCAACCAATCAAGATAACAACTCCAAAACAGCAGACTCTCATTTCGCAATCTCTCTTCTTCAGTTTCTTCTCCAATCACCCAAACTCAAATATATGCTATTTGTCTCAGCTCTAAAACACAACACACAACACTCGCTTACAGAGTTTCTCTTTGTGTATCTGTATCTCTGTGAGTTCTTTTGCCGAAAGTAGCTAAGCTAGCTCCTCTATGTAAACATCAAATGGAACCAACCAACAAGCACCGAACAAAAACCAGAAAATGCCAAATCACCACAGCTGCACCACCATATCTATATCTATATCTGTATACTCCCACACATATATATACCCATTCATTCTTTCATTTTTATTTTTACCACTACTACAATTCACTTTTCGACAGGCTTCTACAGTTTCTGTTCAATGCCCATCATGGAAAAAACAAATATAAATAATAAGAAACAAGAAAGTGAGAGTGAGAGGTCGTGATGAAATAGGCGTTGTTCTGTGTTTGTGGCCTCCTCAACTCAACTACGGAGAATTAGAAAAAGGTGGGACATTTCGTGGGTCCCGCAACAGAAATTGTGTTTTGAGCAATGGACCATCATCGCCAATGAGCCACCGACACTTGTACACCGTCAATCTTAGTTCTTGCCATCCATGGCTCAGATTGCACCACCACTATTTTCCTCCGTGATCAACGTTTCAATTTCACAATTTCTAACGTGTACACTTCACATTCATTCCAACGCAACCATGTAGTACAAAAGTGAATTTTGCATCATCTAAGAGATTTTATTTAATATTAAAATTGTATGTGAAAAAAATATTATATACCACCATAACATTGTGTTTAAAATTATGACTTCATTTTTAAGGTAGAAATTGAATTCCAATCCTATAATGGAAATATTCAAGTATCTAACCAGTTAATGTGTATTTGAATTCAAAGTGAACTAAATTCATCATTATACAAATCAAATCATTGTGATTCAACTTGGTACCCATCCAACTATAACATTTGATAGTTACTTTTGATTCTGACACAAAATTTACTACTGTAATATTACTATGATCCTTTTTTATAAACAACAAAAAAAATATTACACTTGATACTTATAAAAAAGATAAGAGGTTATTTATTTTGCATTAAATGAGAAATTAAATAACATATTGTTACCTAAAAAGTAACATATTTTTATTTTAAATATAAAAAAATAAATGTAATTGTGTAGAAACTTTGATATGTAAGTAAGGGGAAAGAATTGTGGGGGTGATTACGTGTGGGACCAGGGTTTATTTTATTTAGGTTGAGTCGGCGAGAAGAGAAGAGGGAAAGAAGTGTATCAACTACTGGTGGTGGTGCAGCACTGTATCAGTATTGCTGCTGTTACCAAATGGATGTTTTTCTAATTGTTGCAGTGTTTGGGGAAGGAATTGACCAATTTGGGCACGGAAAGCAGATAAGGGGGAGCTGTGGGGACCACTGGACCAGACAGGAAGGACAATCGACAAAAGACAGCCCGGACAGGGGGACAATTTCTGGTCATCAGGTGCAAAAATTGCACTACCAAAAATTAAATCAATATTAGTAACTATTTCTTTCTAATTTCAAATTAAATAATTCTTCCATTCTTTAATTTTCTGTATTTACATTATTGCTTTTCTTAGGGGACTCTGGGTTTGATTTAGTCTTTTTGTTTTCATTTTCTAAAAAGACTTTTCGTTTTCACATTTTCAAACATTTAGAAAATATAAAAGAATCCAACAAGATTGGCACTACCTACCCTAATATCCTTTGCTGCATGCAAAGCCTGGATTCTATAAACATATAAGAGAAAGAAAAGTAACAAGACACCATGGGAGAACATGAGAACCAAAAATTCCCTATGTAAACCTATAATAGAGAAGACCTTGTCTATTAATTACAAAAAACCGAGAAATGAATGATGGGATAAAGTCCCACTAGCAGAAAAAACAATCAAGCTAAGTATGCATACTTTTCACCCTATTGCTACTTTACTACAATCTCTCCTAACTTTTGGAATACTTAATATGACAGCATTTAGGATTATTTTGTAAACAAGAAAGGATAAAATGTACTTGACCTTATATACTGGTAGAATATAATATATATATATATATATATCAATTAAACCATTAGAACCAAACACCATAAGAGTTAGTTCTTAACTGAAAAAATAAAAAATAATAACTCCTTGGAGAATACTCAAATTTACATTGATCATTCCAAATGCCCATATTAGATAACTGATTCATGTATGTGGGACATAACATTGGTGTGCAAATGCCTATAGTTTCTCTAATATGATTGTAACAAAGTTAAATGAATTTCACCTTTTAGCTGACAAAAAAGAAAAACATTGATCATCCCAAAACCTCCTTCTAAATTACTTGATGTCCTATTATTATTTTTAGTTAAGTGCATTTTAAGAGAGAAGAAATGCTATGAACACACCTTCTAACACATTTTTAATTTTTAGCTTATAGCATGAGATTTTACTTGATATAACTTGTCTTTATAACTTTTTTTTAACTTAATTCTTAAGTCATTAATTCTTTAAATAAATTAAAAGTTTTTAATTAACGCCTTCTCATCACCTATCATATCAGTTATTTATTTTTTTGGTTTAAAGGTGACTTACGTGTTGATCACTACAAGTGATTTATAATAAATACGGATAGATATATCGATACATAATACAAGCTAAGACATACTCCATGGTCACAAACAAAACACCATGCATTATAAATATGGGCATGCGATCCGTGCCTGGAATGGTTATGATCGTACTCTTACGACTAATTCAAGTCATAATCAATTGTAGTCAAATGCAATATAAACTAGCTTGGTACTTGAGCAATCTGTCCTATGTAAGTATATGTTGCTGTCGTCTTGAATATGATAAAATATTTAGAAATATCTATGTATATATGTGCATACATCCTATTAAGAGAGAGATAATAAAAAATGACAAAGAGAGAAACAATAATATGATATGAATAATTTCATAAAAAATGAAAAATAAAATAAGATAAAATAAAAATGGTGTATCCGTGAGTTTTTTTTTTTTGGGGGGGGGGGGGGGGGGGGGGGGGGGGGGGGGGGGGAGGGGATTGTCTGAGATTAGAGTGAATAAATTCAGTTGAGTTCTTGTAAAATGAATTAATTAATACAAACTTGTCTATGAATATGAATGAACTTAAGATAACTTTTTGTCTATGCATGAAATTAACATAAAACATTTTAGGCAGTTATCTTCCATGTCTTTTTATATGTAATAAATTTATAATTAGTATTTTATTGATGTGGAGTATTGATCAGTTTTAATAATGATTAATTTTTGTTAGAAATTTGATTGATTATTTTATCTTTTTTTTATTTACAAGACTTAAATAAAAGACTTTTTTTAATGAGATCAAATTCAGAATCACTTATATCAACGATTTGTTGGTAATTTATAATTAATATATAAATTTATAGAGTTTTCTATTTAGTTAACTCATTAATAGGATGGATTTAGATGAGAAAATACTTCGGATTTTCTATGATTTATGTTTTGACTTTCTTAATTAAAATATAGTATAATTTTATATATGTATTTAATTTTTTTAATTCGTAAGAGTTAAATATTAATAGCGAAAGATAATTTACCATTTTTGTCTATCAACTGATGTAGATTCTCCCCGATGAGCAAGAGATTGTGTGCCATTTGCTTTAATTTTATTTATTTTATGAAACGGATATAAGTAAAGAATAAACTATTCTTTACAAAAAATAATTCTACTGCCATGTCAGCCAGTTTTGCCTCCCAGAATTTGTTAGCCCCGTCCATGAGATGATCTTAAATGCGACAAGACTCAATATTTTTTATTTTTTTCAGATGACACTGCTTTGACGACACCAATCATTGGAAGTATGTGAAATTCACCGTGATCCACAGTAAGATTGAATTCTTATCCATTATCTGATTGGACACACCTTGTGTTTAATCAGTGGTCATTAACAAAATGTGTTTTGCCTTTAAAAACAAGCTGTAAAAAAGAAGATTCAGGGAAGAATTTTGCAAGGCGCTCATTTTGTAGCATGAGTTCTACTATTTTTCTTTTAATCCTACTATTCATATAGCAATATTTTACAATATTATTTTTTTAATTTTCTATCGTATATTACTAATTTTATTTTATATTTTTTTATCTCTTTTTTTATTTCTCATTTTTCTTGTGATTGTTAACTTTAATATACTTATATTATAAAAAATGTTTTCTAACTTTTTTTTTTCACTTTCAAATGATCCTCATTGTAATAATAATGACATTTGTCATCCATAATTTCATATAAGTAGTTGTTTTCTTACTATATCCAATAATATCTATTCATGAAAGATAAGTTTATTTAAGTTAGGTAAAATTATAATAAAAACAATTCTTTTCCTTAAAAAATTTAATAGAAGTATATATTTAATACTTAAATTTGATATTACTAATTAAACTGCAACACCCTTGCACCTATTAATTCATATATTTGGTGGTTTATGATTTTCATTTTAACCATACATTTATAAGTTTAGATTTCGTTTTTTATATCTGTTTTATTTTTTTTTACCTCATTACTTTTATTATTATTTTTCTCTCTATTCCCTTGAAATTTATTTCTCCCAATAGATGAAAAATGCTCATTATTTTTAATATTGGATGATTTTAATTTTGCGATACTTCTGGTCGATTGCAAAATTAATTTCTATCTTCTTTTGTGACTAATAATCTTTGTGGGTTCGGTGTGTCATTACTTAAATGTGAAAAATGTTAAGACTATAGTTGCCTAATTGTAACTGCAAAGTCCATTACTATCCCAAAGTCAACACGCTCCACTAATCCAAGTTTGGTCATTAATCACAAAGTAATTGCTAAACAGAGACTTTGATAAATCTAAGTCACCCGCTAAAAGAGGAAACCACAACAACACTGCTTAATGGAATTAGTGGAATTATAAGTTAATTTGATTAGGAAAAGGCTGAATAGATTGAAAGACATTTGAATGGCCACTCATACTCTCCCTTGGCAGTTCATATTCATATGATAAATAAAGTAATAAATCACTCCTTTTACTTTTACATTGTTATTTGGGCATTCATACCAATATTTGTATTTGTTCTTGTCATCTAGCAATTCTTTGCATGCGTGTCTGCCATGGCAGGGCATCTCTCGAACAATCAATGACTGACTTGATTTTCTCTCCATGTTAAAGATGGTGATTTATTTTCCATTTCAAGGAACCACTGCTTTTCACAATATAAATCAATTTGTCATCTAAATTGGCCCAAACTTTGCTGTGGCCAGAGGCATGTGGAGGTTTGGATGCATTCTACAAGTTTTTTCCCCCAATCTGTTCGTTTATTAAATTATCACTTTCAATCTTTTTTTTTTTCTGTCTCGCTGTAACCATGTTAGTATTAGAGTTTAATATAAATGCATTAGCATAATATTTTTTACAGTGTTTGTCAATAATAAATTATTAATAATATATTTTTTAAAATAATTATTATAAAAATTAATAAACTAACCGTAATAATTTATAAATTGATGACAGTACGAAATAACTATTTTTGGCTGTTAGTTCATAGTCTATTTATATTGTTTTCATAGTAAACTAGACATAACATTCTTGCTTATTATGAATTGATTTGAATGTGAAAAAAATATAAATTAAATAGGGAAAAACAAGTTAAAAAATGGATTTTTTTCATTTAATTATTTGCAGTGAATAAAATTCAAGTTACTATATTATATTCATAAAATAATATTTTTTTATTAGACTAAGCTATTTTTTAACATATCAAAAACTAAATAACTTGAAAATATATTAATATCATTTTTATTTTGATTGCTTTAAAATATGTTTTATAAAATACAAATAAACTTTTTTAAATACATGGTTAAATTTCAAATAACTCATAATGATTTAAAAAAACAATAATTAGGGAATATATAATAAAGAGAAGAATTATTGTATATTATCTATCAAATTATATATGGATGACATATCATATGAGATGAAATTATTTTATATGAGAGTGAGAGAATTCAATTTGGACCGCATAATCAAACAATGACACTCAAATTTTAATATCATGCTATCACTTAAAAAATTATGTGAGTTTTTTACATTAAATTTCAATCCTTCATTTATAGTTATACAGTCCAAATTTAATCATCTCACTTTCATATAAGATATGTCCTCTTTTATATATATATATATATATATATATATATATATATATGTGTGTGTGTATATATATACTTTTCAATTTAAAATACATTTAATAAACTATTTTTTTACAAAAAAAATGATATATGTGTTTAATATGTTTATATTCAAGTATTAAATTTTATAATCTTTATTTTTACTTAATAATAAATTCTTTAAAAGTGTTTTTTTATTACCATATAATAGTGTGAAGTGTCAACTAGTTTTCTCAGTGAAATCTTCATTGGAAAAGTTGTTTAGTGGTTAAGCATTTTCAGTGGATTATCGCTTCTATACATAATTTTTTTATTTATAAAGTTTGAATTTGATATTTTATTTAAAAGCTTTAAATATAGTTTCACTTTAATCAATGTAATGTTAGTATATTAAAAGTTTTATTTTACTTTGATAATATATTATATAATAAAATTATTAATTGATAAATATTATAAATAATTTTAGTAACAAAATAAAAAATATAACCAACAATAATAAATAAGAAATTTTGTATTCATCATTAAACTTTAGTAACTAGAAAGTACTTTTCTAATTATCTCCATAACTTTCCTAAACTCTTACCAATTAATCCTAGTCCTATACAATATCCCAGGCCATGTCCATTTGTTACGAGTCTATTAATTTGTCTCTATAAATGACCTAAGGACATCCACACCCAGACAGTGACTTATTTTACTTTCTTTTGTTCGTAATTAATGGATACACATATACATCCAATGCTGGACTTTCTGTACCCTTCAGCCAACCACTCTCCATTTGGGTTCCTTTACGTAATTTCTATTGCAAATTGAAAATACTATTCAAAATAAACACCAATATTAAAGCTTGAATGCCTCCTCATACTGTTTCAACGTATTAGTGATTCCTGCGTGGCTACGTTACCCTATTTTGTATATGACTTGGTTATTCATCTTAATTAATATACTATTTTTTTTTTATAAAAAAATACAGTCTCTTATCTTTCTATGAATTTTATAGTGTTTGGTCAAATTCTGGAGTTTATAAAAACGTGGCTAATTATTTTCTACGTAAGCATAAGAATAAGATAAAAGGGCAGTTGATAGGGCTGGACCAAAAAATTCATATCCATAAAATAATCTATATTCAATCTAATCTAATCCATTTTAAATCTATTTAAATGGATTAGTTTCATATCCAAATCCATTTTTATGGAATTTAAATCCAATCCAATTAATTGGATATTGAAATGGATATGAAATGGATATGGATTGGATATTTGGATTTGAATTTTTTTTTATCAACTTTGGTTGAGACTATTTTTTTTGTCGACGTTCACTAATGTTGATTTTAAGTTGTTATCGTTGAGTCTATTTTTCGGTTAATGTTGGTAAGTTTTTTTAATCAACATTGATTAAGACTATTTTTTTGGCCGACATCAGTTGATGCTATTTTTATACCGACGTCGACTAAGTTTTTTTGTTGTTGTCTATTGAGATTATTTTTTATCGACATCAAGTAGGTTTTTCGCTCGACATCGACTATAGTTTTTTTTGTCGACGTTAGACAAGACTATTTTTTGGCCGACATCGGTTGAAAAAATCATCGGCCGACATCATCCAAAAAAAGCCTAGTTGACGTCGGTCAAAATATTTTTCCAATTGACGCCGATCGAAAAAATCTTAGTTGATGTCAACAAAACATATCCCTAGCTAACGCCAGCCAAAAGAAATAGTCATGGTTAATGTTGACCAACAAATCCTAGTTGTTGCTAACAAAAATATAGTTTCAACCAACATCAACAAAAAAATCTAGCTAACGTCGATAAAAAAAGTCTTGACGAATGTTGGCAAAAAAATATCAATGATCGACATCGGCAAAAAAAAATCTTATCAATGTTAGTCACAAAAATCCTAACCAATGTCGGCTAAAAATTAGTCACGATTGATGTTGATCAAAAAACTCCTAATCAATGTCAGCCAAAAAGTGCATTGACTAAAGATCATGACCGACCTCAACCAAAAAGTAATCCTAGCTAAGATCGACCAAAAACATCATTGACCAGTGTCGACTGAAAACGCACTGACTAATGTCAGCAAAAAATAGTCTTGATCGATGTCAAATTAAAAATGTCTAGATCGATATATGTCGAAATTGCTTTGGTTGAGGTACGTCAAAAATACACCAACCAATATCAATAAAAAAATAGTTTTGACCATGGTCGGTTGAAAATAACTCTTCAATGGACATGTACAAAATTTTTACTTTTTAGTATTTAATAACTAAAATTTGCAAAAAAAAAATCTTATAATATTTAAGTGGATATAAATTGGATATATCCAAATCCATATCCATTTAAATGGATTTGATCTTAAATCTAGTTTGTTTTTAAAAAAATATGGATATGGATTTAAAATCCAATCCATTTAATTAGATATGAATTGGATTATTAAAAATCCAATCCATGCCCACCCCTAGCAGTTGAGAGCTTATGAAAATCTCTGTTTTTTTTTTAAGATTTTGAAAATTTTTTTTTTTAACAATCATATTAATATAAAGTATTCATTGTTGGAAGTTGTGACTAATCTCCCTTAAAATATGCGAGTATATATAAATTGAGTATTTTTCTTTAGACATGATTTATTTCAAATTTAATAAAATCAGGATTTGAATCTTAAATCACTTTATTTATGAACACCAATTGTTATTGTGTCAATCAATGTTGGTAAATTAAAACTATATTTTTATAAACAATTTATGGAAGTATTTTCATAAAAGTTTATCTAGTTAAATAAAATTAAGCTTGAAGTCAAACAAAGTTTTTTGTAAGCCTATAATAATAGACAAATGCATAAGTAAATATACATAAAATAAGATGTAAATTAAATTGTTATTAAACTCAATATAATTTAATATTATAGTTATTTTAATTTATTATTATAATGACCTGTAAGCTTCACATATCCCTTTGAGGCATGACTCATGAGGTCAATTGAATGGTATTGTTTTGTTTTGTTGGAAGTGTCCATTGTTGGATAATTATTCCTATTAGATTTATATTATTATAGAAAACTTTTTGTAATAACTTTATATATATTCGCTAACTTATTTAAAGACTTAAAGGTGCAAGTCCATTCCTTTATTTTAAAATTTAGGTTGATTGATTAACTTCCAAAGGCATAATTATTTATTAACTTATTTAAAGATTTTATTAACGTTTGAAATATTTTTTAGCTCAATCATGTTAGCCTTTTAATAAAAAATAATGAAACAAATAAATACACAAGATAAATAATAAATTAGACATGTTTAAAGCAATGTTTCTGCTTATGTAATTTCTATCCCCTTGTCCATTACTTTGTTATTTCTGATAACAAAAATGCTTGTTGAAAGAATTAAATTCAAGTAAAACAAATGGATAGAGAATTGAGAGCCCAATAATCTATTCACACATTGGTAAACGGGCCCAATAAGAAGACAAGGATCTTTCAACAACAAAAGCTTATTAAACGAGGCACGAGTCGATATTCTAATGTCCGAATCATTTGATTTCATTAGTACCCTAGCTTTTTACTTGACCGTAATCAAGCACATTTTTTGGTTATAAATTGTTGGTTTACAACGCTACATTTGACCTATATATGTAGGTGTTTGGAATAAAAAAAAAAAATGTAGGTGCTTGCGTGGTGCACTACAACCACGACAAATGTTGTCTTGCCATCCCCATTAGAAAGGGACTTCTTGGGCTCAAAACTTTATAGGCTTTTTAGGAACTGTTAATCCATGTAGGTTATTCCACGAATTCATGTACGGATGAAAGATTATTTATTGCGTGATGTTACCTTATTGACCCCATAAAAAATGATGTCACTTAAAAACAATTTGTATTTTGCTTGGACCAAACAAAGTTTGTACTTTTCACAAACCATATTTGTGAGACTTTGCCTAAAAAATGTAATAAGCACGTACCGACACATGTTTTTATCACACATTATTGACGTAGTTTCTACTTTTTTTTTTTTTTTTGTAAAGTTAGTAGGTATGACTTCTACATCTTTAAGCAAATTTAATTTGGTTTATCGTACCTGTACCAATGTACCATGTTCTCAAACACAGTAAATATATGCAGTTAAAGCGTGGTCGAAAAAGAAGTATAAAATCAAACAAGTTAATTTTACTCTCCCTTAAAAAGAGAGATAAAACAAGTCAAAATAAAATGTGTTGCACTAAAAAGAATAAAAGTCAACAAAGCAGCCGAAACATGTGAGGATGGACTATTTAACTTAAAGACTTAGACCGATTATTGATTCGATTATAAGGTTGGGTTAATAGTTTACTGATTAAATCAATAAAATATAAGTTAAGTCCGATTAAACAATATAATAATATATTTTTTACATATCCTTACATGCTCATGGCGAAAAATCACCGAAGTTTTCTCAAGAGTTGCCATTGAGGTTTTATGAAACATTATGATCCGTTCAAGAGAAAGAAAATGAAAAAAAAAAAGAAGATAGAAATAAATAGTAAAATGATATTAAATTTATATATGTCCGTGATGTAAAATTACTGAACTCTTGAGAAAAATAATAACCTTGGCAATTTCTTATTTATTTTAATTCTAGCTAAGTTCTTACTAGCTAATTTGTTCTTTACACTAGATTAGCGTGGTGCATAAAACTAAAACATGGTTTGCTCAAACTTTTCCCCGATTTTTTGGCGAAATTAATTCCACTTCTTCAACTATTTTACTTGGGTTTTTTGACTTTATAATCTCCAACTGTCCAACCTGTAAAGCAAATCATAACAACGCAACAATGAAACCAAACTAAAAACCAGTAGTTTCAGCTAGTTTTCAGGCTTTCAAAATTGGGTTTAGGCCAGATCTAAATAGCCCAAAGTATAGAGGTAGGGAATTTCTATTTTCACAAAGATATAAAAACAAAATTAACCCTCTTACCTTCCCTTTAAACTCATCCCTTACATTTGGCTTTTGGTTGCAACAAAATAAGGATTATGTTGTATTGAGGACACATAATCAAGATTTTGTTTTGTAGTTGGCACGGACAAAAACAAAATTGCATTTTCATTGTAATATAAGGATGGCAAGATAAACAAAATGGGCATATATTTCTGCATATAAAATATACAACAAAAATGTTTTTCCATTGTATTATAGAGGTGTGTACGAAAAACAAAACAAAAATACATTTTTGTTGTATATTTATTATAGGAAAATGATTTTTCATTTTTATTTTTGTATGCATATCCTATACTACAACGGAAATATGTTTTTATTTGAATGGACATTTTGGGGGAAAAAATTAAAGTATGTGGTGGGTGAGAATCGCAAAGTGTGGGTGAAAATACCAATTCTCAAGGTATTAATTTAACACACCCAACAAAGGTCCAATCCATTTAAAAAAAGAAAATGAGCCACACAATTTTTTTATAAAAATATTCCCTTTAAAGTAACAGACCTCGTATCTAACTGTCTCATGTGTTCTTCTATGTTATCATGTTGAGTTTGTCATCATCTTTCATGGATTAAATAAAAATGCAAAACCCACAAATTGAGCCTACTATGTATGGGCTTGCATGTTATTTCGAAACAATTGCCAAGTTCCATGTTTGTAAAATTTTCATTAAAAAAAATGAAATTACCATTTTTTTAATCTCTTATGAAACTTCATCCTCCCAAAAGGGGAAAACTATAAAAAAATTGTCTACTTCTAAGATCATACACATTCATACATCAGTTTATGGTTTTTATTTATTTTTTAACAATCTGGTTAAAGGGCCAAAACATATTTTTTCAAAGAAAAAATCACGTCCCTTAATTTCACTACACATTTATACAATGTAAAATATCATGCGTAGAATAACAGATTGGTAACTTATCGTAACGTTCATCTTTGACAAAACAAATTCTACAGTAAACAAAATAATGAAAATAGGGATTGCTATTTTAAGCGGGCTTAAGGATATTTGCATAGTTTTAGACTTATAGTCAACCACAATAAAATATTAATAGGATAAATATATTTGCTGTCCTAAAATATTCAAAATTTGGGTTGTCTCTCTAATATATTTTGTCTTATTTTTGTCTCTCTAATTTTGAAATACATTACTTTTAATCTGATTTTCTTTTTAGATAGCCCTTTTATAAGCGCTATTAAATGTTACTTTAAGGATAAAAATAAATTTCAAAAGTATAGGAATAAAAATAAGAAAAAAAATTAAAGGAATAAAAAAAAAGTGTCTTCTTTTACAACTAGTTTCTGTAAAACTCTATTTTACAACTTATTTTTGTAAAACGCAACTAAAACGATGAAATAGATAGTATATTAGTATTGACTATCGAACCAAAAATAAAACCTAGAGATTTTCAATAATCTCTTTAATCGTTATCAATCCAATGATGTAGCTTTTTTATCACAAAAAATAGATTATGATATCAAATTCATTGCTTTTGTTGTTACAATCTTACGCATCAAAACATTGCATTTATTCTGATATAGCTGAAGAGGATGTTTTGGTGGTTATGGTGAGAAATTTTTGAATTGTGATAATTTCATCCCAAGTGGTGTGGCCATTGTCAAGCACTTCCCTCGGAGGATGCAAAGGATCATGGTTTGATGTTGGGCTTGGGCCAATTGCCCAAGGTGGGTATCATAAAGTAGAGTGAGTTATCAGAGAAGTATGAAATTTGATTGGGGTGTTCCAAAATTGCATCTGTTTATTGTTTATTGGTGGAGATCCGACTGATTATAGTGGTCCAAGGACTAAGTTTGTTTTGTTAACATTCCGCACTTTTTCTTTTTCTTTTTTTAACCATTTTCATATTTTTATAGGCTTAATACATAATTATGTGTTTGGATTAAAGTTTACAAAAGTAACTCAAGTCCTAGTCCTATTCCTACAAAAGAGTTTTCAGGTAAATTTTTTATATGTAAGCGTACTTTTTAAGGTAACTAAACATGTCAACAAGACGAGTTTGTCCTCCAAATTGAGTGAATTGATGGTTTTGCAATGATTGTTTTGTGCGTTCGGTGATAAAGAAAATTGGACCAATATTTACCACGGACAAGAATAGAGGAGGCAATAACGAGAAAAAAAAAAAAAAAAGGTAAATAACAATTAGTTTTTAAGAGTTTATCTGTTGAGATAGTAGCTTTTAAGTACAAAACTTTGAAAGTATAAAAACTTTATATAAACTTAGTAAATATAAAAAAATAATTAAAAAACTTAATAGAACAATATGTCCTACAAATTTTTTAAAATATCACCAACAATTATTCAATTGAAAATATATGTATATTTTGATTTAATTTTTTTAAAAATAGAAAATGAAACAATTGTACTTTGTTGGCGCGACAAAATTTGGTGGGTCATGCTTTTGGTATAAAATCGGAGGTTGGACGTTAGGACAACTATATAACAGCTATAAATACTTCTATACATTTATCGTTTACAAAAATAATATTAATAATTTAAAATAACTTATTCTAACGAATTATAAACATAGGATATTGAATAAGTATTATATATATACACTGCATTTATTATACAATTATTTTTTTAAGAAAAACCTATAAAATTCATAAATAGTCTGGAATTAATTAACAACGAAGCTACGACTAGTCTATATTTGATGAACCCTGGAATGGAACCCATAACAAATTATAGGAATAAACAATAATATCTTATGAGAGCAGAAGCCAACCTGGCCCAACCAACACTATTATGATATTATTATTTTTATAATATAAATAAAGTACAAGAGTTGAGCCTAAGCAGCACCGTGCACGGGGGCGCGTTGGGCGCGTGTACGAAGCCACTCCAACATGTCCCCAAACACTAACTCCACGTTCTCTTCGGGTTCCCCAACCATCTGGTGCCACATCCCGGGATATATCTTCAGCGTCTTATCCTTACTCGCGGCGCGTGCGTACAACTCCTCCACGCACGCGGGGTCGCACACCACGTCGTCGCCGCCGTGCGCCACCAGCAGCGGCACCTCCACCTCCTCGTACCTCCCCTGCAGCTCCCGGCAGATCCGCAACAGCTCCTGCGCGGTGGCGGCGCGCGGACGCGCCACCGTCCTCCGCGGGCTCGCCAGCGCCAGCCTCCGCTTCCACTCAACCTTAAACGACACCTCGGGGATGGAGCCGCGCGTGGGAACCACGCGCCACGTCGGGATGACCGCAGCGACGACGGAGAGGAAGTGCTCGAGCGGCCACGGCGGCTTGAACTTGGCGCTGATCCCGCACATGGCGCCGTTGAGAATAACGCCGTTCCACAGCATTTCGCGGCGGCGGAGAGTGATTAAAAGCGCGATTGCGCCGCCGAGGGATTCGGCGTAGAGAAACGAAGGAAGCGAGAGATCGAAGCGAGCACGGAAATTCTCGAAGAAGGTGATGCAGTCGTCGACGACGGGGTTAATGTCGGGGATGTGAGCGACGAGGCCGTCTGAGAAGCCATGGCCCTGGTGGTCGAGGGCGCAGGTGGCGAAGCCAGCCTTGGCGAAGTGGATGGCGGTGAGCTGGAGGAGCCAGCTGGACTCGCCGGTGTAGCCGTGCACGACGGCTAGGGTTCCGATGATGGTTTTTGGAGGGAGTGGGGTCCACCACTGAGTGAAGAGCTTGAGACCTCTAGGGTTCGTGACGAACTCAGAACCGTGACTCACTGAGTGATGCGCGTAGAACTCGTCCGGCGTTAGTTTCCCGAACGGACTTTCCTCGTTTGCCTCTGCTATTGGGTGCACCATTGTTGCTAAAATGCGCCCCAGAAAATGGGTAATTGCAGAGGGAGATAGATAGATACAGATATTTAGATTGTTAAACTCCAGCCAATAGCACAATAGCTAGCAATACAATACTTTCTTATCTTACTCATGTTTTCCTTCACTATTTATATTCTATCTGTTACTACTATTTACTGGCTACATTATACTGCTATATAATTCATTTTAAATTACAAATAAAAGAAGCAACATCTAAAACGATAATTATTCGTTTTTTTTTAATTTAAATTCCTATATTCATCCTTTAATAACCTCTTAGAATAATGGGGATTCCAACTACTTCATGTCTTCTTTTGGTTACTTAAATGACCATTGATAGAAATAAATGTCTTTTTATTTTGTTACTTCTTGATGTCTAATCAGATTATAAATGGATTATCTAGCGTTCTCGTGTATTAAATGGTTTTTATTTTTTAAGTGTTCATCATAGTCTTATTTTCTCATCTTAACGTTTGCCTGTTTGAGTGGAAAAAAACATGTTTTTACTCCTTCAAACAAGTTCACCTGAATTGAATTATAGTTCAAAGTGATTCGAGTTTTAGATGAACAATTTTTTTTTTATGCTTTTGACAAATTATTAGTTAATAATATGAACTTTGCTTTATAAAAGTTTCAGATGTTCTCATGCAAAATTGTCAAATTTGTGAATTTGCTAAAACTAATGAAGATGAGAGTTGTCACAATTTGTAAATAGGTGCAGGAGCATTCGATTTGGAGAGACAGAACAAAAAAAAATGTTTTGAAGTTTTACTTGTTTTTTTTTTGTGTGTAAATTTTTTGAAGTTTTACTGCATTTTTTGTTTATAGTATGAATGAAATGCAGGATTTTAGCATGTGAAGCAAAATTTCAAGTTATACAAGTATAATAACTATACTATTTATGAACTAAATTTATATTGTATCTTGATGTCAATAATCTAATAGCCCGCATAGATGATATCGCCAATACCCATGATTTCTTTATTTTTCCTTTGCAATAATCAATGAAAGAGTAGGTAAAGATATTAAATTGAGAACTTAAATTTATTGTAGAAACAACGTTTGTTTTCTAATCAAAATAGAATGAAATATTTATCTTATTATTGGTTTACCTTTGATTCAACCACTTTTAAAGGAAATCAAAATGTGTGATTTTTTAATCATATATTCTTTTTTATTTTCAAAATGTACCAATCATAAAATAAATTGTGTGTTTTCTTTCTTCTCTTTCTAATACAACTAACAAATACTACCGTGGAATCGGACTAGAGCACATTACCTTCGTAAATTAGTTTGCTATCTCATGAAGTATTCTCAATTTACAACTTCTATTGAATTAATTATGCATGTTTTCTATAATTTTAAAATTAATCTTTATATAATTAGAAATTCACTAAATTATCCATGCATACACTACATTTGAATATTTGCCTGTATTTAGTATAAGTAGTAGTCACGTTGAATGAACAAGAGCACCTACAAGGCTACAACTACCACCTACATTGGCACATTAATGTGATGCGAGAGGCAGAGGTTGAAGTTTTACCACTTGCAAATAATAATGATGAAGAAAGTAGTTGGAACACGTAAAAAAAGCTATCCAATTTTGTAAATATGATGTAATCACTTTTAGGATTAGTTTGGTAGAAAAGAAAATGATAAAAGAAAAAAAAAAGAAAATATGACTAATAAAACATTTTTTCTATTTATTTAAAGAGAAAATGGAAAAAAAGTTACTTTTTAGATAAAAATTTAAATTTTTTGTTTCTCTCATTTTTTTTAATTTAAATTTTAAAATTTTATTTTCTTTCATTATTTTCCTTCCATCCAAACATAAGGTTAATGTGTTTCCTCGACTGTGAAATTAATTTGTTTTACGTCATTCTGGAAGCAATTCAAAGAGTGCAAAAAGCAATTATCATAGTATCACAGTGATTGGACTCATAAAGCCTTTTTTTTAGAGTGGAAGGAACTTAACAGGCTCAACTAAAACCCACCAAACAGCAGAAAAAAGCAAATGGTGTTTAAAAGCAAGCCGTATCCCAATCCAGCTAAGCCAGAGTTGTCCCATCACCTTTATGCCCTCACTTGGGTTACAAGCTGGCATAACTCAGCTCGACGTTATGACAGCATTGTCAGAGGGGTTATAAAGCTTATTTTGTTTTATGTTGTGCAAAATGTGGGACTTGTAAATGCAAAGACTTATTTTAATTACCACTAGCTTTCAGAAATTGTACTCTCAAACAAAAGCAAAGGCATGCCAATCTCATTCGTTAAATGACAATATTGACAATAGACTTGTTTCATGTTTAACTGTCTAAGCTAAAGAGCTAAACCTGCATTGCTGACACGGTCCTTGAACTACCGAGAGATTACAATGCATAATGTCAGCTTCATTTGTAATTATAGTGATCTTAATAAGATACAGTATAACTTTTCAGATAAGAAGAGCAATTGAACACTTGAATATCCAAAATGCAGCTAAAAAAGAATCTGAATTACCTCACTCATGAGAACCCCCTTCTTCATCTTGAAAGCTACACAACAAATTCATAGCTCATAAAACTCATTACAACCCTTTAAAGTGCTACATCTAAATAATATGCAAGTCAGACTGATTCATATCCTGGATGCTCAAAACTCAGTTAAATAAAACTACCTATATTATAGAAGAATTAAAAACAAAAGCATAATAACATTCGGATGACAGGAAGTATCAGTTAAATATGAATTAAAATTACTAAGTAGCAAATATTGCCTTCATTGTCGAGGTCTCTATCTAAATATTTTCTACATTGTCCTTTTACAGTTTATATTTTTCACAATTCAAATGTTAATATATTAGAATTTTAGTACTTCATTCTGAGGATTTAACAAAACTACAAAAATATTCTGCTTCAAATAACCTACAAACCAGGAATGGAGAACTATATCATACCAAGAGATGTACTGTTGTGACTGCGTTGCAAACAACAAAACAAAGGTAGCTCAAACTGGATAGACTAGAGGATTTCTATACCCAGAACATACAAGTTGACTTTGGGTGGGGTGGGGGGGGGGGGGGGGGGGGAATTGTTTCAAGTATCAAATTAACAGACATGATAGTAAAGGTTTTTTTTTTTTTTTTAATGAGAAATTGATACATAACCAATCAATGCTGTTTTCTTTTACTGAAAAAAAATTCTCCATTTCAATTATAACAGGGTCAGTATATATAAGTCCTGCAATAAACACAAATATTATCGATATATATATATATATATATATATATATAATACCTATATTTTGTGCTTCTCTTATCTGTTGATCTATATCTGTATATATTTTCTATAGCATTCAACCTATGCTAAAGATAGGTTCAATATTCAAATATGGTAAGCCAAACAAAACAAATTAGAATCCAATTGACCATTTCTCCATTTTAGCTAATCAGAAAGTGGAACTGTTTACTTCTTTTCACTTGCTTTAAATTCCTCACTTATCTATTGAGTTAATATCTGTTCTTTAAAGAATACCATTTGTTCTGTACACCATTTCACCATCAATATGATAGTCGAACATTAGATTTTTGTTCAAATGATGTTAAAGAAATAAGAATTCAAATTTGAAATTATTTCACCACCAAAAAGTAACAAGATGATGATAACTTTTCATGATTTATATGTATATAAATAAAAAGAGTGTATTTGAATATTCTCTCATACAAATCACACAAAATTAAGTCATATTATTATTAAATTATAAATATTCCCATCTTTATTACACTTTGTAACATTATAAGTGCATTTGTATTGAGCATATGTAGGAGGAGGAATGAAAATGTTTGAAAAATAAGGATGTTCCAAGTGAGATTGTGGTTAGAAGAGGGGAGGAGTTTCATCAGAGTTAAATATGTGCAAAGACAAAAGATCAATCAGAAATAATTTACATCGAGATTGTATCAATGAAGGCTGGTGAAAAATCAAAAAATAGAAGACTCAAATGCAACATGTATTCTAGCTTTCATATGACTCATAATGCCACTAGAACTAGTTTGTATGTTCTTGATGATCAAGAGAAATTGATTTCAACAATGACATCATCGAGAGAACCATGCATGAATCTTCAAGAAAGTGAAGCATGCTGTCTATTAATAATTTTTTGTTTTGTAACTACAATGAATTTTGATCATGTAGTATTTGAATTAGACGGTAAAATGGTAGTTGACAAAATAAATACTACATATGAGAACTTGACAAAATTGAAAAATATTATTGTTGAGTGTAAAAAAAAATTAGTTACTCATTCATCCTATGGAATAAAATTTGTTAAGAGACAAATTAATGAAATTGTTCATGAGTTAGCAATGGTGACTATATTATTTCCTAACTTCTACTCTCTATTGATCATGTGATTCCTTTTATTGAGAATTTGATTTATGATGAAATGAGATAATTACTTTTCACTAAAAAAATATTAGTAAGTCTGTATTGATGTATACTAAAAATTCAATTATAAATCTCAGACAATATGTTAGAAAATATTGAAATGTAAACTTTTTTGCTTTTGATTTTTCATATTTAAATCTCGTTATATAAAATAAATGTTTGAAATAAAGTTGATTTTAGCTAACATCAATTGTAGGAATTTATTACTTGAAAAGGATTTATCCAATTTGACTTTAGAAGCATGAATGATTGAAAGACCCTCTTAAACCTGATCCGCATGGAAAGCCATATGTAATCACCAGAAAACAGGTTGGGCTCATTTTGATCGAGTCACTGTTACATGTAATGCTTCTTTCAAATATCCTTTATCCGCATTTGTGTCTTGGAAACAACAATCTAATTATACGTGACACGCATTGAAAAAGATGGCTAAAAATATCAAAAGAAAAGAAATACAATAACTTAAAGCAAAAGGAATATATCATCAAGTGAAAATGAAATCTTGTAACTTGTAAGGGATTATTAAATAGGACAATAAATATCTATCTATTCCTTTCCCTAAAACTATGGTGTATTTTTTTTTTATTTTAGTCTTTATAAAGGATTATTTGTTTTTAATGTCTAAAAATTATAACTTATATTTAGTCCTTAATAAAGAGATATTGCAATAATAAAGATTTTATAAAGATAAAAAATGAATAATTTTTTTATAAAAATTAAAAAGTGATTAAAATATTATATATTTAAGAATAAAAACATATTCGCCCCTCTTTTTTTTAAAAGCTACCAGATTCAACTCGATTATCCGGGTCATGACAACAGAATATTGCTTATGGATCAGCAGGAGTAACTATTTATATTTTACATTAAAAAAATAGGATAAATTTACTCAGATAACAAAATTACCTCTAATATCTCAATTTATATCAGAAAACTATGTCTTAACAGAAAGGATAAACAACATCATATTGTTGTATAATTAATTTTTTTTTATTGTAAAAAAAAAAAGCTTGTAGTGGAAATAAAAGAGAATAATGTTCGTTAGTTGCTCTGACCGTGAACTTGACAAGAATAAATTCGTATTTTTAAGAACAATTAGTTCTTATTAGAACCATTAATCATCTCTCGTTAGTTGCGCTAACAATCAGAAATTACAATAACATTGGTTTTATTAAATATAAAGTTTAATAGTGTAAACTTTTTATATAAACCAAAACAAAAAACATCATATTTGTAGAACAAACAGAAATATTCAACCCTTACTCTATTTTGAAGATATCAAATTTGTTGATATCTGTTCTTTGTGACAATCCAGACCAAGACAACAAAACATTGCTTTACTTTCCCTACTTTCAATTTTGGATCAGCAGGAGTAATGACTTACTATCTTAATACACGATATAAACTAGTTAGATAAATTTTATTTAACATTTCTTAAATTTCAAAGAAATTACATCTAATCTCCCAATTCACATTCACATAACATAAGAATCAGAAAGTTAAAACAGAAAGGATAAACAGGATTCAATATATAAATTAACAAAAAAGTCTAAAAGAAATCGAAGAGAGAGAATAATACCCAACAAGAACTCATTAAACTCTGTAGAAATTAACACAGAGTGTAATTTAACAATAGAAGACGGAGTTCTGATAAAAATATATATTTTTTCTCTTACAACTCACTTCCACACTATTAAAGGTGAAACAGAGAAAAATAACTTAACACTCCATGTACAGAATTAAAACTAAGTGGATCCTATTGGAGTGATAGAGAGCAGAGAGAGCAGAGAGAGAGATGCATATTGTGATTGAGATTCAGAGAAGGATTGGATATTCATGGTGGTTGAGGGAGTAACCCAATGAAGACATTGGAAAGCCAAGATGGTCATGGACAGTGAACTCTTCAAGCGCGACACGTGCATCCCAGAAAACGTAGAACACTGAGGACATGAGCATCAAAAAATAGGTGGTGATTGGTGCCATCTTAATTTGATGAAATTGAGGAATGAGGAGCTTCCTTTAACTTAGACGTGAATGTAAGAGCAGAGTGAAATCACTCTAACATGTATAAATGCTTCAAAATAACGGGTAGAGTACGTTGTTGACAAGAGGACAGCAATGGAAATTTCCAGCAAAGATGCTAGAGCTATCGCATCCAAAATCCAAAAGCAGTCAAAAACAACAAAAAAGACACAAACACACATACCAAAAGCAATACCTTTGGTGCAAGCTACACCTTCCTGCTTATTATTGCTTAAGTGCCACCATGCATTTGGTTTTTATATTATATAAATCATCACTTTATGTCCCACATCTTATATTCTCCCACTTAGGGGACCTTTGGTATAAGATAAAATTTTAAGTTGACTGTAAATCTCAAGTTGAGAATTATGAGACATTTGGTATAAGGATTTATTTATTTATTTATTTTAGGAATCTTAATTATTAATACTAGAATACGGATTTAACTAATCTAACTATTCAATTATTTGATATTTTTTCTGATTATATGTATTAAATAGTTTAGACATTAATATGCTATCTAACAATTGACATTTACCTATATTTTAAATAATGATTAAAACTAAAGAAATGTATATATAAAGTATCAAAATAAATTCTTTAGATAGTAAAATCAAACATAATGCATTCTCATTGAGTACAAATACTAAAATCAAACATAAAAAAATATCAGATTATAAATTTAAAAATAATAATTTAAGTAGTACAATCAAAATAAATTATTTACAAATATAAAAACGTACGTAAGAAAAAAAAAATCAAAGGCATTTTATTGGATTATTGTGTTCGCCCTTGTCTCCCTTTACTTGACTAAAAAGTCTTGGACCATCAAAGCTAGTGGCCGACAATAATTAATAATTTTACTTCTTTGATATTGTATGAGAAGTTACCACGTACACTCAAAACGGTGAAGTCAAAAATACAAATGATTAGATTTTAAACACGGGTTCATACTTTCACTAAATTATATAATTTTATTTGTATTTAATATTTATATAAAAAGTATACGTATATTAATAAATTTTATTTTTAAAATATTTAATATTATATTACATATAATTAATTTAAAATTGAGGAAAATAACTAATTAAATTTTTAACCAAAGAGTTATTGTCTTAAAAAGTATTAAGTCTAATGATTTTTTTATATTTTTTCAATTAATAATAGTGATTTAATACCTAAATATATAAATTAAACAATATATAATAAATATAAATTTAAGTATTTATTTTCGTTAATATGTATACTATGTTTACATGTACTTGAATCTTGTGTTAATAACTAATATTTTTAAATGTTTTTAATGAAAAAATAAAATTTTATTTTAAATAATATTTAATAATTTTAAAAATATTAATTTTAATTATCTGATATCGTTAAAGTTTTGAATTAGTTAACCTTATTATGGCTTAAATTGAGTATTATCTATTAAAGTAATGAGATTTTATTATTATTATTATTATAATTTAATTTTTATTTCATTTCTTGCTATACTTTAGAAATTAATCTATGGTTATAAAAAAAGTTATGAATCTATAATTTATTTATAAAATATTATTATATGATTATATTATATGATTAAAATTATTATTATTATTATAACATCTATAACAATATTTAAAATTTGGTTAAAATAAAATAAAAGATTGTGTATACTAATATATATATATATATATATAGTACTGATTATTTAATTTTATCCTTAGTTATTAATTTAAATTTTTTTATCATAAATAAAATATGACTACTTAATTTTAAAATTGTCAAAATTATTAGATAATGATAAATCATTTTTTATATTTTTAGATAATTTTTTTAATATTTGATACGCCTTTGGACTAAGAAATTAATTATCTGCAAGAAAGAAGACCAAAAAATTATTCGAATTTAAGGTATAAACACTATATACATATGCATAGAGTAATATAACTAATAAAGACCAAATTCTAAAACACATAATTAATCTTATAAACGAGAATAACATATTAAGAATTAATAATCTTAATCGTAAAAACAGGAAGATATATTTAAAATTCTTATGTCTAACGGGAAATGATAAGGTGCAATAACTAATTCATGAATATGGTATTGGTATGGCATATTTGTGTCAGCGTTACATGAATTAATGAAGCGAAAACGATTGAATGAAGGTCCACATAAATTGGATGGACCACATGCTGGCTGTCCAGATATCATCTTTGATATGTATATTGGATTTTTGGGTCATTAGAGTTTCTCCTTATCTTTAGAAAGTTTTTTAATAGTATTAATTTTAATTGAGATTTTTTTTCTTTTCAAAATGAGACTTGAGTTTGAACAAATGTTAATATGTTTAGTTTTGTTAGTTAAGAGTGAATTTACCATTTTTTTTCTTTTTTCCTTTTTCTCTTAATCATCTAACTCACTTTTTGTACTTTCTAGAGATAGTGTTGGTTCTTACAAAGAGAAGAGAAAAAAGTGATAAAAAAAAGGATTAAGTAGATTAGGAGTGATTTAATTTATATATATATATATATATATATAAGTAGAGTTTTTGTATTTGCTATGACATGAATAAAAAATGATAACGTAGCAATTTGACCAACAAAGAAATTAAGAGCATTTTTAATTACAGTTCTTCAAAGAACTTTCGCTAGAATGTTGTGGAAGAATTCTCATGATTCCAACTTTTTTAAATAAAAAAATATATATCAATAGTGCTTAAGAAAAAGTGAAGGAAATGTTTGAAAAAATATGAAATGGGACTCACAAAAAATGTTTTAAAAACTTAAAGTGGAACTTATTATTAGAGAAAAAATAAAAAATATTTTAATGCACATGTGACACTGTTTAATCACACATGAGTAGTTGAAATAAAAAGAAGTAGTCGAGTTATTTTATTTGTCAGGTTTGGTGCAACTATTTTTCTTATAATTTAGCAATTTCAAAACTAAATGACTGTCTTTTCATACTTTCTGTTTAGAGGCCTGAGCCCTAATTTTGTGTTTTCAATAAATAAAAAAGTAAGAGCATCCAATTTGATGATTTTTTAAATAATTTTTAGTTGATAATATAAAAGTGTTTAACATTTTTCTTTATATCCGATATAAGGTTTAAATGATTCTCAAGTGAAAAACTAAACATAAACTTATATGTTTACAAAAATATTTAGTGCTAAGTAATTTACATTGGAGCCCCTCAATAGTTTCTGGTGTCATAAGTAATTAATTAAGAGCATGTTTGAATAGTGGGCAGCACTTTTTGTGTGTTCAACCTCTGTTTTGAGGAAGCATCATCTTCCTTGTTTCTGTCTCATATTTCATGTTACAGCAAAATCATCAAAGATCCAAACACACACTAAGTTACATCAATAGGCAATAATAGAGGCAAAAGTCTTTAATTTTTGCAAAATCACCCAAGATCCAAACATGTACTAAGTTACATCAATAGGTCATGATAGAGGCAAAAGTCTTGAATCTTCCAACTTCCATCTTCATGCAAAACTTAAATAATATTACTATAAGTGATTGTCACCTATACCGTATTTAATTATTAAATCTTTAGATTGGATTTCATCTAGATAATGACAATAATAATAATAATAATAATAATAATAATAATAATAATTTATTTAGAAAAAAGGAAATCATTTTTTACATAAAAATTGCACTTTGGTATGTGAAATGTTTGTATATTTTCACTTAATAGTTAATATTGTTCAATTGTGTAAAAATTAAAATACTATATATAATATTTTTTAACTAATTAAAAATTAAGAAAGAAAATTAATTTTTGTTAATAGTTAAAACTTACATAAAAAAAGTTAGTAGCTATCACTAAATTTGTTAATTATTTTTATAAAATTATTCTTAAGATTATGGAGAATCATTATCTCATTTTTATCATTTATTTTTTAATTAATTAATGTATGAAGCAAAAATAGTGGTTAAGAGTTTGTTTTATTAATTTGTGACTAGCCACCTTTCTCAAACAATTCAAGAGAAAGAAAATATTTTTTTTGAAAAATAAATTGTAAAATAATTTACAGTATTTGTTGGAAGATTTACAACTGGGTAACCATATAAGTGAATTAGACACCACTTATGATACCAATTGTTGGGAAATAATATCGGGAAGATTTACACCTGAGTAACCATATAAAGATTTTTACAACTAGGTAACCATATAAGTGAATTAGACACCACCTATAATACCAATTGTTGGGAAATAATATCGGAGAGATTTACACTTGAGTAACCATATAAGTAAATTAGACACCACACTTTAACCCAAAACCTTAAGACTCAGGTTTATGGGTCTTCTCCTTACTTATGTAGTGTTAAACTTTTCTATTTATATCTGTTGGGACTTTAACTCACACTTGTACTCGTCAGTATTTTGATTAAAAAAATCATTACTACAATAATTTGAAAGAGATTTAGCGTTTAAATTTCCAATTTCCAGACCCTGGAAGATCTAAGATGAAAGAATTAGACTCCTCATCATTTTATTAAAATACATCTTATAACATATTCTTTTATATACGTTGAGTAATTAAAGAGAAATACTCACTCACTTCTAAGTTGGTAATCATCAAAATAAAACACTTGCATGGTAGCACAAAATCTTCAATATATTGTATGTAATATCCTGTAAATGTATAAACTTACAAATTCTCAACTGCAATATAAGAACCATGAATCGAACTTATTAGTTTCGTAGAAGAAAAACTTATTTTATTAGCAAAAAATAAAGTACCGAAGCTTTGTCCTATCATCCTGTATCGTCATATTAAATTAGTAGCACAAAGATATTCAATTTGATTTCGTCGGTTGTTAGACTTAGTCTAGCTATACCAATGGAGTAAGTCTAAGGTTTTGTTTGGATATTTTTTCATAAACATTTACATAAAAAAGATAAATTAAATCAAAATTCTCGTAAGTTAAATTTAATTTATGCACTTTGAGTTTTTTAAAGAAGTGAAAAAAATATATTAAAGCTTATGATTTTTTTAAAATTCATTTTACCTTGTTATCATCTGGAAAAAGTTATCCAATTAGAGCTTAAACTAATAAATAATACTCCACTTGGTTTCAAATAATAATTTTTATTTATTTACGTCAATCTCAAATATAAGCAAATTCAAATAAATTTTAAAGTTTTATTTTGAATAACTTTTTTATTCTTGATATCAAAATGAGGTTTTAATATAAATAAATTATGCTAACAAATTGTCTTGTAAGTGTGAATTATTTTTTCTTCTTATATTTGAGATTGGACGAAATATACATGAAGAAAAAGTTAAAATCTTTAAATCTAATGATAAAAAAAATTCCCATTTTTATGCAATACGTATGTTTTTGTTTGCTCTAGGTTATAAAATTGAAATGAAAGGAAAGTTCAAAATAATTTTCCTAGTCTTTGCTTAGTAAACTAGAAAAGGAAAGAAAAGAAAAACGAGGAGTGAGAACTTCCAATGAATCTAGAAATCCTCTTTGTTTTCATACTGTTTTTTTTTTTTTTTTCCTTCTTGTCTGTGATTGCAAACCAGGAATTGTACTTTGCGTGTTGAATTCCATAAGGCTCATTTTAGGCTGAATCTTTCCACGTTTTCTAAGCTCACAGATTAGTTTCAATGCATGCGTATTTTCCTTTTCTGTTTTCTCCTTTCTCATTGTTCGTTTTCTTTCTTTCGAATCAATAAAGTTGGGGTTAACAATCTAAGATTGGACCGTACGGCAAGTGGCAGAGAAAGCCCTAAACATGAGTTCTCATACTACCTTTGGTTCGACCCAAAATAAAATCTCAGAAAAGTTTAATAATTTAAATTGATTATTTTTTACAAAACAAAAGAAGAAAGGCCTATGGTTTTTAAGGAAACATAATTTATATATATATATATATAAGAAAACATTTTTTTTTATAATTGTACGGAAAAGCAAAAAGAGCAGGAAACTCTACAAATTTCTCCTGCCTTCATATTTTAAGTTCTTTTAAAGTAGATTTTATGTGTCATCCTCTTCTTTTTGTTTTATTTTATCCCTGAATATTTTATGATTAAAAATAAATTTGGTGAAATAATCTGAATTTTTTATTTCTAATATTATTTATTTATTTTTTAGATAAGAAAAACAGAAGTCGTCTTTATCCGGTGATTTTTATTTGGATTCTTTTAAAAAAATTCATCCATCAACTCACTTAAACTTAATTACAATTTCAAACGTAGTGTTAATTTCATATTTATCTTTTTTTTTTTTATAAAAGATGAGTTTATCCATAAAATTATAAGAGTTTAATGGTTATGTATTATTATTGTAAAACTTTACTGTTGGGAATTAAGGACTAGTCTTGTAAAGCTTTTCTGTCACAAACACTAATTCTGAGTTCTGACCCACATTTAATTATTAACACTTTTTTCCAAGTTGAAAACTCAAAGTTCATACATACTTTGTTGAATGAAGTCTGTTACAAACGCTAACTCTAACCCACATTTAATTATTTAACATATTTTTTCCAAGATGAAAACTCAACGTTCATGCATACTTTTGTTGGATGAAGTACTTGTTTGAATGGCAACTAGAATCAATTTCACACACCGACATACATTTTAATGAAAAATTTAGATACACGTATGAATTGACTATAATTTAAATTTAGAGAGAGAGAGAGAGGAGGATAGTGATTTACCCAAACTATAATTGACTATAATGCTTCAGAACTTCAAGAAGGGACTGGACCCAAAACAAAAGCAACTGTTTCTGATTTGATTTGGTTTTTGACTTTTACTTTTCATTAAAACAAAAGAAACAATGAAACATGGAGGTTGGATAGTCAGTAGTCACCAATACCAAAGCTAAAAAAAATGTCACTTTCCAGAAAACTATATCCAAATTTTAACTTCCCTTAAAAAGCAGCCAAAGAACTAATCTTAGATGTCTAGTTACCAAGGATTGTTAAAAGTTAGAAGGAACCCTGCAAATATGGCATGAAATATACTTATGGCATGCCTTCTAAGTTGTAATGAAGCACAAATTGACTTATCAAGGGCTAGAGGACATGCAATGAAAGTTAATACATCAAGTTATTGATTTAAATGATATTAGATTTAATTTTCTTAAATAAAATTTTAAATTTAAATATTGTGGATGAAAAAAAAAATATTTAACGAAAATTAGACATCAACAACATTAATAAATATTTTACATCAATAAAATGGATATAAAAAAAAAACTAAACTTTAATCCATTATGTTCTGGCTTAACTTAGCATTGGTACACAAAGCTTAAAATTGAATCAAATTGATTTTTAAAAGAGTATATTAAAAAAAATGTTATGTTGAAAGAGAAAAAAATGACAAAAATTTACGTATCATTATGGTGTGATATGCATTCTTGCTGAAAACTTTTTTCCGTCTTTTCACGGTAATGCCGGTACTAGTTTTTTTCTTCTTTTTCTTTTTTTTTTTTTTTAAGGTAGGTTGAAAAGTTATTCAGTTTAATGAAAAAAATTGTCCTATTTGTTGAGAACCAAAATAATAATTGTAAAACAATCATAGGAAAAAATGTTACTAGGAGTCAGTGTAACTTCGTGAGCCTAATATTCTTAAATTTTCTTAAACAAAAAAAAAAAAAAACCACACTAGTAACTGATGTGGCCGTAGATTTCAAAACCCAGTCCTGAGATTCCAGCATTTTCTAGTTCCAGTATTAATAAAAATTACTGCCAATTACTAGTGACCAGGAAGCCGATTGGAGATGCAGTAAGATGCTGGATTGCTCATATGATTAGACTACGCACCTAGTGTTTTTACTGGCGAAAAGAAACGATTAATAAGAGGTATTTTTTTTATTATTTGGGAATTAATTTTAAATTAATATAAAAGATAAATGATATTATTTGTTATTACTTTTGAATTGAAAATAGAAACCGATATTATTATTTTTTTTAATTGAAGTCATAAAATGTTTTACTGTTTTAGTCATTTTTAAAAAAATTTATGATTTTTATATAAAATATATATAAAATATTAAATAAAATTAGAAAAAATAAAAAATACATCTATTTATTAAATAATTAAATAAAAAAATTTACAATTTAAAAAAATATAGGAAAAAAAATGAAATACTTCTATAAAAAAATACAAAATTATAAAATAGAATTCGTAAATTCATTACATTTACCACTTCTAAAAAACACAAATATCGTGATTTTAAGTTATAAAAAAAATTTGTATAACTTTAAAGTTGTAAATTAAAATAAAAAATAAACTAAAGTAGTAAAATACAACTTCTGTTAAAAAAATTAAGTCAATATTTATTAAGATTTATTCTATATTTTATATTAATTTAAAATCGAACTTCAAATGATAATAAAATAAATTATCATCGTTTGACCGTTTTTATTTTTACAGTGTTAGCCACTTTTTTTCTTCCTACGCAACATGATAGCCACTTAAGAGCAATTTACGTTATTTAGATAGTTAAATTAGTAGTTGGTGATCACATTAGAGTACTAAGTGCCATCAATAAAAATAAACAACTATACTAATAGATTACTTGACATTTGTCATATTTTTTGCTTAAGCAATGTTTAATTAGTGTGCACATCTTTGGATAAACTAAACAATGTGTTTAACTTTGCTTAAAATTAGTACTAGTTGAAATGCTATGCAGATTTAGCAATAACACTCACATTGCAATCATTGCATTAATCTTTTTCTTTCTTTTTGTAATTTTTCTTCATTTTTTTTCTTGATTTACAACGTTAGTTTCTTTCTTAGTGTGTCACGGCTGATGATAAGTAAAACGCAGGAACGTAAAATTAAAATTAAAATTTAACATATTTTCCATAAATATATTTGATTAAAGAGATGACAGAAGAGAATAACTTAAAAGAAGAAATTGACACACTAAAGGGAAGAAAGAACCCACAGAGGAAAGTGTAAAAGGCTCCCCCTGTCATGAAAGAGACTTTAATCTACACTTATCCACAATCTTGAAGACATAATCGAGAGGGTCAAAGAAACGTTGCAAAACACAAGCCAAAAGCATTTCCAATTATTATTAAAATTGCCATATCAACCTCCATCTCTCCAATTATCTTCTTTCCACTAGAGCCATCATAAGGAAGAGAAAGACAAGTTAATTGTGGGGGTTACTCCTGAATGATCCAAGAGCCTTAGCTGCACCTGCTCTTAAGATAAACTGGTGGTAGAAGGCTGCAATGGCTGCCCCAATAAATGGTCCTACCCAAAATATCCACTGTCCACACACATATAGAACAATATATCAGATAAAGCTACAACCTTTTTATTTTATTCTTAGTTGGAAACTTGACTTAACTTTATTAGTAACTTTAGATATAGAGAAATAATAATAAAAACAATATTGCAATAATACTCACATGGTCATCCCATGGCTTATCTTGGTTGTAGATAACAGCAGCTCCAAGACTCCTAGCCGGGTTGATGCCAGTGCCAGTGACTGGGATGGTGGCCAAGTGAACCATGAACACAGCAAATCCAATGGGAAGTGGAGCCAAAACCTAATACAGAATAAAGCATAAAATAAGAAACTGATTTGATTGATTTAAAGTAGATGGTAGATACTGTTGGTGGAAAGTTATTCCAAACACATGAATCCAAATCATTAGAAAAAAAGAAATTGGTAGTGACAAAGTAATAGACAATTTGAGTTGTGACAGATGGGGCATGCTTACATTTGAAGCCCATATTCTCATCTTATTAATTAGAACTATCTTTTAAAGGTAAGTTGATAATAGATAAATTGGGGTGAAGCTGGAAATTCCCACTAGAAATTGCGAGCCTTGGAAAATGACACAAGCATCAGAGACACAATTATGAACACTTTAATCTTAAACTCGAGACACTCCAAAGTCCTTTACTATAGATAACATGGATACGGTTTGCTTTTCAAGGAACCAAGTAAAATCCACTTTTCTAAAGACAGGGAAGGAATTATGTAACCATATAATCATGTGCTGGCCATAAAATTCAACCACCACCACCACAACCCGCATGCACAAGGCAAAAGGGGACCCAAGTTCCACAAACGCACGCCACTGTTAAACTTAATTAACATCATCATTTTATTTTTGAAATTCTGGTGAAGGAAAGAGATAGTTTCAAGACCCTAGGATGCCTAGACAGATCAAAGATGCATCCACCAAGAAATTAATTATGCTACTTTCAAGGTTGGAAAACTAACTAACAATCAAAGAAGTTGACTACAACAAGCAAAACAATAAAGCTGAGAAAAGAAAAAAAAGTCATGAATATTGAAAGTTGAAACACTGCCCAACATATAGGTCTATTATGAAGCTCAACATTTTCTTTTCCTTTACCAAGACGCAATTCAAAATCACCCGTCATATATAAATCATTTACCATAATTCAGATACAACAAAAGACTAAAAAGTAAAGCAGATCAAACGTGTTAATTTAGAACACTTCATATACTATTCCCTTCAAGCAGGACTCAGGCAACAACATCATGTTGTTCCACAGGTCATTACATTGTTATTATTATTCATACAACCAACTAAAACTAACAAGGCATCAGAATCAGAACAGAAACTAAATAATAAGAGAAATGATTGAGAACGTACCGGCACATGGGAATCTCTAGCATTTCTCTTGGGGTCAGTGGCAGAGAAGACAGTGTAGACCAAAACAAAGGTTCCAATGATCTCAGCACCCAATCCAGTACCTGTACTGTACCCTTTAGCGAGGGAATTAGCCCCACCACCATACTTGTTGAAGTAAGACTTTTGGAAAGCCTTAACCAAACCAACTCCACAGATAGCACCTAAGCACTGAGCCACCATGTACATGATGGCTCGGATCAAAGACACCTTGCGAGCCAAAAACAGCCCAAATGTCACCGCTGGGTTAATGTGACCCCCTGCAAACCACAAAAAAAAAAAAAAAAACAAAAACAAAAACAAAAACAAAAATTCTAAGCCAAATGAATGAAAGCTAGAAACTTACATGGTAACCCTGAACAAACTATTGCTAGAACAAAGTCCAAAAACAACAATAAGTCCCTCTTAATTTGAGGAAAAGTTCTGAATATTATGTGAGAAACATTCACTGGAAAATGAGGTTCAAAGTTCAAACATTCCAAGTTTCTTTCTTTGAAAGCTAAGCAACTTAAAATTCAACCAAGAAACCCTCTACAAAGTAAACATTTTTTTCAGACATCCAACACAGGAGAGTGTGAAAAGGGAGAAAAAAGATGAGAACTTGCAAAACATGCAGCAAACATGACAAATGACAAGAAGATACTTTTTATTGAAGCAAAGGGAGGGATATGAGAGGAAAGGGAACCTGAAATCCCAGCAGTGCAGTAGACAAGGATGAAGATCATGCCACCAAAGGCCCATGCAATGCCAAGAATGCCAACCCCACCACAGACTTCACCATTTGCCTTGAGGTCAGTCTGGTGATTGTACCCTATGACAGTGAGCACAGTAATGTAGAGGAAGAGCAAAGTGGCAATGAACTCAGCAATGAGAGCCCTGTAAAAGGACCACTTTGTGAGCTCCTCAGCATCAATGAGTGGTGCTGGTGGAGGGTCCTGGTAGTCCTTCCCAGAGAAGGAGCCACGCTCAGCAACCTCAACGTCCTTCGCCATACCACCCTCTTGCCAAAACACGCTCTACAAGGCACCCAATGTGTCAGAGAAGGCAAAGAGCAGAGAAAGGAAGAAACTTAGATGATGGGCAAGTGTGTGTGCAAGAGAGTGAGAATCGAAGGGGTATATATGCTGGTGCAGCCTGGTGCACATTCAGGATTAGACCAAGACCATTTTTTTATTTTAAATTTTTTTCTATAAACTCTTTTTTTTCTTTTCTAAATCACATGGATCTTTTCTGGTAATTCTATTATTAAAATAATTATGAGTGATGAAATTCTTAAAAAATAAAAATTAACACAATTACATTCTGAAAATTTCAATCCAAAAAATATGAGATTATGCTCAAACAATCTTTCTTGAGTTAATTAACTTGTTTGGTGGTTCGAGGCATTCTTCTATTTTGGTGCTAATGTGATCTGTCCAATTTGGCAGGCATGTAGTAGTACTTACTAATTTTTTTTAAATGAAAAAAAGAGAAAAAAAATGGGTTTGGTTTGGTTTTAGCTTTCACCGACCCTCCACCTCACTTTGCCACACCACACCATCCACTCCCTTCTTTTTCATTTGCGTAGTTTCATTTTTATTTCTCTTGTTTTTGTCATTTTTCGTGCCTTCAGAATCTACGCATGAGTAGAGTGGTTGGCTGTTGCTTTTGCAATCACGGGTTTTCAAACTTTCTTTAAACTTCTACAAGTTGTAAGATTATTCTACCGTTTAAATCTTTTTATCGCAAGGTATTTGTGTTTTATGTTGTCTTGATTTGTTTGTTACGCATGTGTAGAGGTTATTCAGAAGAAAATCAAGATTTTGAGCAGAAAATTATAGTATGATTCTTTTAGTTGTTTGGAATCTTTAAAAACATTAGAAAAGTAATTTCAGATGGAGAACGTGAATTTTGGGTTTTAATTCAAATTTGGAATGTTGATTAAGTTGTTGTCGTTATAATTATTTTACTGTCCAAGACTCTTAGGGTCCTTTCAGTTAAATGAAATAGATAATTTTTTAAAATTAAATTAAAATATAAAAAATGTATATCTTATTCTTAGATCATTTTGTTGTTTACTCTTATTTCTTTTTTTTACCCTCTTTCTATGTAAACAAATGGGAACTAAAATTTTACTTTCCAAGACTATTAATATTTAAAATTCTTTCCTTTAAGAAAATAATAATAATCTTTCCATGTTTTTTTTTCTATTTATAGTATTTAAATTTACGATAATAATATTTGAGTTAGGTTTTAGTAGTAGCCTTCTAGGGGCATTGGATATTTGACATATTTGACTCCTATCAGTTTAAGCTTCAGAACAAAGTTGTTAATCTAATATGTAGTAAAACTGTTCTAATATTTATGAGCTTTTCTACATTTAAAAGTGATGTAGTAGGTGTTGTAGAGGAGTATTTATCAACACCATCCAATTATTATAAAAATTAAGTTTTTAAATATATTAAAAATTCTTGAAATATATCTGAATTTTATAATTTCATCCATGAAAAAAAAATTGTTTCTCGATTGTCTCCTTTCGATCTATTAGAAAATTCATGCTTTTAAATGTGCAAACATAGTTTTGGTAAAGATTTCATTTTTTTAATGCCCAACTTCTAGTATACCGCCAATTCAATTTTTCAATAATTACAATTTCAACATCTCAATCATGAGAATGGTGCAGGAAAATTTCTTAATATTCTGAAATCTGGAAATCTTGTTCTATACCAACGTGCCCAAGAACGAAACTTTAACTGTTAATGAAATAAAAATTAAATAAATCAATCATCTATGTCTCAGCTATATTGTTGTTGGTGGTGTTGGATTTAGATTTTGTAGGGTTTGAGTTTCAAGTTAGGTGGCATGTCATATTATTGATGCCTATGATGTGGTTTCGCAAATGAATTAATGACGTGTTGAATTAATGGACACATCATTATATTTTAGACTAAGATTAATGATATGAATTTTTAATAAAAATTTTGAAGTTTCTAGGACTCATCCAAAAGTAAACTTTTTTCATAAATTAGTTATAAAATTTAAGTATATTTCAAAGATCTTTAACAATATAAAATTTATCTTTATTTTTTAGAAGTAGTATATCAAGTTAATGTTAACATTTTATCTAAATCGGTTGTATTATTACAGGTGAATAAATATAAATTACTCTTTAAAAGAGTAGTTTTCGTAATTAAATCTTTTAATAATGGAGTGTAGATTTATATGCAAAACATGTTTTAAATTTAGTAAAAGAGTTTGAATTTAGCTCCCCCACCTACAAATTACTATGTTTTAATAAGTGTTGTAAAAGACAGTGAACTTAGGTCCCCCTCCTGAACTTAGGTTCCCCTCCTTAACTTCACGCATCTTAATTCTATACTAACTATCCAAATACCGGGATGCTATATTTTATGTTATGACTTCTATTGACTCGCTTTTTCTTCTAAGCAAGAATCTAATAAGCATTTAAAATCCATTGGAAATTAACTAAAGTTTGATATAGAAATTCAAAAAATGATGGTGAAAACAATTGTGAAAGATATATTGCTTTTTTAGTTCTACTATGTTTAAAAGTATTGCAGTAGTTGTTTTAAATTATTTCAGAATTTTAACCCATCTTAAACATTATTATCTCTCAGCATCATCCGATTATTATATAAGATAGGCATACATGAAAAAAAATTCTCACATTTTGCTTTTTATTCCCTGAGTTTATATATGGGGAATTATTTTCCAATATCTTTACTTCATTATATAATAGAAAAATCGTAATGAACTTCGCCTGGTTGTAGAACATGGAATTAATTATGAGAAATTACAGATTGATCATGGACTTTTTGCATTATTATTTTATTATTATCTTGGACACTAAAATAAGTTTCTTTCCCCGTTTATTGCTTCCAAGAATTCATATTCCTTCGTGGTATTCTTCTTCTCAGGATGTTACGGAAAGGATTAGATTATAAAAAAAAGGTTGTGAATTAAGAAACTTATTTTCCCCTTCAAGGTAAAATGACTAGATCGATATACCTTCAGTAACAATATTTGTTCGCTTACAATTAAAAAAAAATTGTTGAATTGTTTTCTTTTTTTTTTTACGCCAAGGCATCCGTTTAATTGAAAACAATTCTTTGAAGACATTAATTCTCATTTGCATTAACAATAGCTGACTTAAGTGTCTAAAATTTGAAGTTTTCTTTATGTACGTATAACCAAAAACTAATTCATTTTTATGTTGGAAAGTCTACGGTGTTCTTCAAACTCTGACCCAATGCCTTGACAAGAGCTATTATTCTCTTTAATTGCATTTATTTATAATTAATTGTTAAGAAGCATAAGTTCTAAGGAAAATGTTCGTAATTCACACTTTACACACTCTTTTTAATATAATATTTTTTTAATTATGAGGTGAATTTTATGTGAGCATTATCACTTAAAAAATCTAGATCTCCGTTATTTTATTTTAATAAGACATACATAAATTGATTCAACAATAAATAATTATATAAAAGAGTAAAAAAAAAACATTGTATGATTGTGATGGAAATATCTTATATGTTTATAGAAAAATAAATTTTCTTCCCCAAAAATACCACTTGGAATCTAGATGCTTGGATGTATCTACCCCTCGTAGCAAATACCAAACCTATTAATTTAATTATCGTTTGACATATTGAGGGAGAGAAATTACTCCTGTAACATAAAACAACTTATCGTGGAATAATAGAATGCGGAAATCTGGCCAAACTATTTAAAGTACTTATGTACTTGTTGGTGCTATTTTTCAAATATTTGTAAATGATTAGTTTTTAATCTGTTAACTTTTCCTTATTAGTTCTCATAATTAGCTGTTTATGTTGTTAATTTATAGGTTTATTGTTCTCTTCTGTTGTGGTTGTAGTTACTTTCAAGTTTCAACTGTTCTATCTTTCTTCTTATAGTTTTGCAATCTGTATATATAGGCTCCCAACCCTATAAATGAATTGAATTCCATCTTGTTCAACCTATTATATTTTTGTTTTCTCTTTTCTAACATGGTAATATTAGTGTTTTGAAGGGATTCTTCCGTTAATATTTATCCATGTAGGCTAGGCCATTTTTTTATATGGTGTTATTCAACTATCCAAACAATATTTGGATTCTTTAATTAAGATTTGAGGTTTGATCTAAACTTCAGTATAAAATCATGATTAAATGTATCACTTTATTTTAAAATGAGTCAATGTGATATATCTTGATAATAAAAAAACTATCAAAAAATTGTAATATTTCTTCCATTGTACATAAATCATGTGATACATGCATATCATTTTTCTAAACAAATAATTGTACCTTTTCCTTTATGTGCTACTAATATGGATGTCGTTTTTCATAGTACATATGTTGACATTGGGGAATCTTATCTCACCCTCTTCACTTCAACGCTATAGATATATTTTTTTTTAACTATTATGGATGAAAAATCAAAATTCACTTGGATTTAATCAATGAAACTTAAAAGTGAAATAAGACAACACATCATCAGTAATTTATTGTTATAATTGAAACACAATTTAATATGACAATTAAGATCATTCAATCTGCAGACAACATATTAGCATTTGCTATGTCTGCTTTTTATTTGTCTAATTAACCTTTTTTCATTGAATTGAAACGCCCTAACAAAATGAGATTGTGAACTGCAAACACCAACATATTCTTAATGTTGCTAAACCTTTAATGATTCGTTCATCCCTTCCAAAGTTCCAACACAGATTGTCTTTTGTTGTACCATATGCATTCATACCATTAACATATTTCCTTCTTTGAATCTTGAATGTAAATCCCCGTATCTTCTTTAAAACAAACAACTGCATTTTCTTCATTTTGAGTTTTTTATTCCCTTTACTATGTTTCTACAATTACTGCTCACAAAATCAAATTTGATTCTCAAGCCAGAAAATGCATCTATCTTGGTTAGGTTTATGGCACCAAAGGTTATCTTTCTTTTGATCTCCATATTAGGGAAAATTTTAATCAAGAAATATTTTATTATATGAAAATATATTCCCCTTTGTCAATTCACCAAAGGTTATCTTTCTTTTGATCTCCATATTAGGGAAAATTTTAATCAAGAAATATTTTATTATATGAAAATATATTCCCCTTTGTCAATTCTTTAAAGAATCAACACAATGATGTATTTCGCCTCTATCCTTTGACTTTGTACCAATTAATTTAGAGCATGAGCAAACCATTGCATTAAGATTCCTTGTTGAGTATTGAATGAAAATACCAAAATTACAGAGTTAATTATTTTATACAATTAAGTGCATATTTAGATTAAGTTTAAAAACTTAAGTTTTTGATTAAATTTAAGTGTCTCTTTGATATGGCAACACGTAAATTTTAACTTAAGTATGATAATTACCTTAAAGACAAAGTTATAAGAAATAACTTTTAACTTTTCATGTTATTTAAGTGACCCCATCCTTTAAAATGCAAAATCAAATATGTTGTGAGTTTACAAGAGCAATCAAAGTCTTTCTTCTAAAAAAATGAATTTATTCTTCAAACTTTGTTTAAAGCACACCAAATAAAAAAAAAAAAAACAAAACCTAAAACTTAAAAGATTAAAATTCACGGTTATCAAAAAAAAGGTCTGACAATCAAGAGTAGTACTAATACAGACATTGTTTATTTTTGATTTAGTAATTTGAATTAAGTCGAAAACGGTACGTAAGATTGCAATTACAATAGTGGGACAGTGGAATGCACAAGATTTCTTCTGATAATAATTACACACCCTAATGGTCTGTCCAATAAAAGAAAGCTCAAATTATGAATTTTTGGGTATCGAAAGTCTGGAAAAGAAAAAAGAAGGAAGTAGTAGTAAGGTGAAATGATAACTGTGGAGAGTATGGCATCTTGGTCTTCGCTCTCGAGGAGTCTTCATCATTCTGCTACAAATTAAAGAAACGTGTGCAGCACGACCTGAACTCAGTCTCAGCGTGGAGTTAATGACGCCGTACACACGTGTCATCACCTCATTGCCCAATACAGATAGCTTAATCCTTTTTGAAAACTCCAAGTGTTTCTGTCCAATACTCCCATATGCTACATCATGTTGACACGTGGTGAACCCACAGCCACAACACGTGCTTTTTTATTATGTTCTTTTGCGAGTAAAAGAAGAAGAAAAAGAAACCAAACAGCACAAAAAGTTATGGTCCGAAGCAACTTGGCGGTTCCGCCGTGAACGTTGGGTGTGGGCCCCAACGTGCACGCGGGACCCGTTTTCCCAATGTAACCGTTGTCGTAACGGATACTATACGTTGCCATCCTCGAAATTTCTAGAATGCTCATTCTTTTTCTTTTTCTTTTTCATGATAACGATACATTCTTCTAGTTCTAAGCTATACTTTCTACTGTACAACGGTCAAATTGTTCAATACCGACAAGCTAGGTTAGTTAATTATTATTAATTAATTATAGAAAATTAGTAAATGTTATTATGGGACAAAAGTTTCGGCCCCAACGTTGGAAGTAGATATAGCCCTGAGAATAGGCTCAACCTTTTTTAGTTGGTGTGGAATAGGTTCAACCTGCCCAACTTTATATAGTCTAGCAACAAAATTTGATACAAAACATTAATATATAACTTTAATTAAATAAAAGATCGATAAAAATGTTTTATTATGGGAACAAACATTTGTTTATTTTTTAAAAGAATTTTTTTGTATTAAATACTTTTAGTTTTTTTTATAATTTTTTTACTCAAGAGAAACATTAATATACTTTCAAGCATATTTTTTTATTAGTAATCAGAAATTTTATAAATTTGATTTTTTATGTAACAAATTTCTTTTTGTTTTTTCTAGTTTCCAATATTTATTTTTAAGAAAAAAAGTGTGCATTTTAGAACAAATATATTAAAGAATGTGTTGTAAATTAATTAGTGTGTTAGAATGCTAACACTTTTCTTTCAGTAAAAAAATAAGTGTTGTAAATTAGTAAGATAATTTTTTCTCTTGTTAGATTGAGAAATAACTAA
>PYAF01001459.1:377501-440304 GCA_007407185.1 Glycine tomentella
AATTATTTATCGTAAGTTTAAAATAAAATTATAGTTGAAATTTATTTATTTATTATGAATTTCAATTATAATAGAGTTTATAGATTAAAATATTTATTTATTATAAATTTTAATAATATAAAATAAAATTCTGTGTAATGCATTACATATGCTAAAATACTAGCTAAATTTACTTTGTATTATAATTTAAATTATTTATTGTAAATTTAAAATATAATATATATAATTAAATACATTTATTTATACAATTTTAAATTACAATCTACAAATATAAACATATATATTTACAGATTTCTTAAAATCATTAGAATTTTAAATAAAACTATAATGAATGAACAAACTTTTTTTTCAAATATTTAACTACTCGACTATATATTTAAAGTTCAAAATCAAAAACATTAAGTTAAAACTTCAGACTAGTTGATCAATCAATGCATCACTTGAGAGTTGAGAATTGAGACTATCGTTGTAAAGAAAAATAATTAATACAGTAATATTTTTCATTAAATATATAATTGAATTTTTAAAGTAATTTCTAACATATATGTTGTATTTTTTCACGAGATTTGAGTTTATGAACACAAGGGACAATAGAGTCACCCAACCAATTAGAAGGAAGGAAGCAGAAGGAAAATAGTGAAATTGGAATATCCTAATGACCATAATGAATCGCCACGTGTAAATCACGTCCCATCAAAATCACTGTCATTGTGACCGTTTGATATTCACCGTTCCCTTCCTACTTTCAAAGTCGGTCGCTGCCCTTTATTGCTCTAGCTAGTAGCTAGCTATAAATTCTTGGATTTGCTTTCAACTTTCAATCGATTTTCATTTCGCTTTATTACATTTTTATTTTATTTTTTTGACTTGCACTTTTAATTCTAATAATTTACTCGAATTGATTGTATACAATTTGAAAAATATATTTGTTAGCGCAATTTATTTTATTTGACAATATAAAATTCCATTCTAGATATAAAAAAATCCCATAACCAATTATATTCTTCATTTAATTGACTATGCTATTTTTGTAGTCTTTATGTTTGTTTAATACAATTATTTGATCAGGAAAAGAAATCGATTATGTTATATAATATAGTCAATTATTTTATTATAAAAAGCGAAGGTAATCACGGACAATCTATAAATTTATTTCATGGCACTAGAGCGTGGAAGATTTCTTGTGCGAATTCTTCATGCCTTCACTATCTTTCTGCATACCAAACATGTGTAGCACGGAATATACTTGATTATTTAATTTTCATTGGCACGAGTTTCATATTCTGAGATTGAATAGAAAACAAAGTGCAACACGGAATATATAGCTGCAGCCTTCATGCAACGATCATTGTCATGGATCTGTATATTTGACTGGAAGAAGAGAAACTACTGTTTTACTTACTTTGGTTGTTTCCCTCGTATGTTTGTGCAAATTTCGATCAATTTTGATTAATGAAATGTTTGAAGATACAGAATCATCATCACAAGCGTGTGTGTACGAATGACTTGGACGAGCAACAAAGTAACATGATTGATGGAAAATGTTGGACTAGGGCATGGCCTCAAGGCCCACCCAGATGAGCTCAGCTACACTTGCAATTGAGTACACACCAATACTACTCTCTGCACCAGCCTGTACCGCCACTTATCAATCAGATGCTGCGTCCTTCATTCACCCAAGTCCAAACCACAACCATTGACCGAACGACCACCGTCTAATAATGTAATACAGCAAAAATTCTGCGTGGTATAAACGTGCACAGTATTTAATTAGTAGGAAAAGATAATTAAAAGAAGAAAAAAATGTAGAAAACAAAGATATTAAAATAGAATGAGTGAATGTATAATTAAATAATACTACTAGTATTACTGTAGGTTATATATATAGAAGGCGAAGGAAATTAACGGGGAGAAGAGTGAAGAGGTAATGTCTGATTGATCACCATTGGCTCCTAATTAAACTTCCCTAGCCTTGCAATTGCAATGCATGGTCAACTAATGAACTAACACGTAATTAAGGACAATAGGGCAGCGAAGCATGTGAGATGCATGTGTGTGTATTGGAGCAGTTGAATGTTGTTTAACATTACAAACAGAGGCAATTAATGTAGTACATAGTCAAGAAGTACTTAGAGAAGGGGCCACCCTGCCAGTTACTCTTCCCTACACCTCCTATAGTGCCATTATCCCAACCAAACTGGTACATTCAGAATATGGTGTTTCCACGGTTGGAGTTTGGTAATTAAATTTTCATCACAATGGAGAGTACTGAGCATTTATATCTTGCACTCTCACTTTTATGTCGGACATTTTTCATTATATTATAGAAAATTCATTCTAAAATGCAAATTTTTTACATTCTAGAATGGGCTATCTAGAATATAATGGAAGTAGGTTCATGATGTAACAATGAGGATGCAAGATACAATAGCCAAAGCAAAAATAGATCTAATGTAGTCGGGTCTATTGTAAGAGTCTTATATTGATCAATAACTTTGTTATTTTACCATTTTATTTTGGAGGATATGATCTCTTAACATCACTACATGAACTAGCCACTATCTTACCAAATACCTCGAGCGAGCAAAACCGCAAAACCCTTTATGTAAAACCAGAAACTATGAGCTAATATGGAGCATAAATTAAAATTTGAGATAACTTTATATTTGGATTCAGAAATGAAAGTTAATACTTAATTAATACTCGAGGTATTACTTAACACATGTTATTATTTGCTTTAATATACCTCAAATACATTACGGATTAAGCCATTCGTACAAGTTATATTATGAATTGTCCAATCCTTAATACACTTGAGTGCATCAAAACAAATAATGACATGCATTAAAGAATTACCCAATACTCAATAGCGGAATATCTCCAGACTCTTCGGGTTATGATAGTTATAAAGCCCTTACTCTCAAACTCCTAAGTCCTAACTCTAAACAAGGAGGCGGCGTACCTTAAAGCCCAATACATCTTCGAGGCCCAATACACTAACACTACTTAAAATGAATTATTATCATTCTATTGGTTTTTTATTATCATTCTAAAATTATTTAATTTAAATAAAATATTTAACAGAGAAAATATACATTTATAATTTATAAACATTCTATAATTGTAATTTATAATAAATATTTTAATATTTATGAATTTCATTATAATTAAAAATACTTAAATATTTTAAAATATATTTTTTTTAAAATTAATGTGTAAGTTTATGCTGGTGTGTGTTATTTTTAGTTTTTCATTTGGCGTGCTACAACAAAGAAAATGACCCATACTTATTGACAAAAATTTCCTCTAGAAGTCTAAAATTTGTATGTAAATGTATAATGAACTTTGCACTAAATGCTCTTAGCATCAAGTTTGAGGGATAATATAAAAACAATTATTAACCTATCATGAAAGGTTATGCCTACAAATATATTTTGTCTACAGTCACTTTTTGACTATGATTATAAGTAGTACTTCCTATTTATAATGAATGTGGGTAAAAACAAACCATTAACCTGTAACTTCAATCCTCTAACTGTAGCTAAATTAAAAGCCATTTACTTAAACCTAGGATCTTCAAATGTAAGTACTACTATCCATTCAGGTGTTTTTTTTTTAATCTTTTATTAGCTTTGTCAAAACGATATTTAAATTAACTGTTATGGAGAAAGAAAAAAATCATAAAAAAAAACAAAAGCAATGTACTTAAATTTAATGTGATTATAAAAATAGTTTACATTACCTTTTGAAGTTTTAGAAATTAAAACTATAAGTTATTGTTTGATGTACTTTCCATATCCAATTGACATGATTTTATATTTTTATGTGTCATCAATACAGGTAGAGCTTATAAACCAATCGAAGAATGTGTGTACCTTACATAATTAACAATAATACCTAGATACCAAACAATAAAAGTAGATTATTAGTTGTACTTTCCAAAATTATTAGCCCTAAAACATTCCAAGAAAGAAACACTGTTCAAAGCAATTTTTTGTCCGTGCAACTAAAACTGTTTTGCATCTCATCCAATCACTGTTTTAGAGGGTCTTGGATAACGACAAATAGTTACAGAGAAAACAAATGAGCATATTTTATGTGTTTATCTAAACTGTTTTTCTTTTTTCTTTTTAAAGTAATTTCCTATTTTTATGATATAAGCAAATCCATTTGCTTCTTAAAAAGTATTCTCTTAAAATCATTTTTAAGTTAAGGTTTAAACAAACTAGTCCATTGTGTTTGATCTTTAATTTTTTAGGCAATGTAACAATGATAAACATTAAGATTTGGACACCTTCTTCCTTTATGCATTACAAATTACACTAAATAACTTGTTTTAAAAAATAAATAAGTGTAAGTTAACAAATCCACATAATCACGTATAATATATAAAATGTATTTAATTTTTAACTAACTTCTCTCTACTTAATTATATAATCTCTAAAATATTATTCGTTTAATTAAAATTTTATTTCAATATTTTTTTCTTTTCTCTCTCTCTATACAATTAAATCATCCAATGGCAATTCAGTGATCTCTTGATCCCCATAGATATAATGTCTCTCAATGCAAGCCTTCTAACTCACTCTTGATTTCCTTTAATGACAATTGTTATTTATACGTAAATTGTGCATTTAAATTACACAACAATTATCTTTTTTTTTCCTCTTTTAATGTTTCTTTTGTGATTGAAACATAGATATTTAGATTTTCCTGGGCTTTTATCAAATAAATGCTAAAATTAGCCGATTTATAAGGTGTTGGTTGTATTTTTTTTTGTTGAATTCCACATTAAAGACTTATAAGATGGATTGAGGATCTGGAATAGCGCGCACATATGGGCTTAGAGTGTCGCTAATATAAAAAATTCAATAAAGCAAAATTTTGATTATAAAAAGGGGTGAGTAGTTAGAGACAAAGAAGAGGAAGTTAGAGAGAAACATAAGGGTCAATTTACTCCACATAAGGTAGTTTATGCCCTTTGTTCTACCATTTTTCTCCATTCTCTACCATTATCTTTTGTTTTTCTTTGTTTTGTAAGTCTCTCATGATAAGGAGAGGTTAAACCACTCATTGTTGGGGGTTTAGCAATCAATCACTCTTGATGTAACAATTATTATTATCTATTTAATGTTATTTTCATATTATTGTTTTTTTTTCTGAATCTTCTATCATGTTTGTGTTTTGATTATCCATGTGCATTAATGTTATGAAAGTTTATGCATTGAAAAATGTCTATACTTTGAGAATTGAGAAAAAGATCTAGATAATCCATATCTAGGAATAAAATGATATTGTTTAGCTTTAAATATACATATTTACTCTTAATACAAATTATTTGATGTAGTTTGCTTAGGGATTAGAAGTGAAATTAGATAATTTAGATTTTTCCTTATGAGGGATAATTTAGGCTTGCATCAAAAGTAGTTTTGGTAAGCTGAACACCTAACATATCTTATAATCCTGCATCAATCCTCAACCAATTCTCCAAGTATTTGTTTTTCTTCTCCGACTCTTAATTTATTTCGTTGTTTATTTTATTTCGCATTTATATTTACATACATTATCACTTGAAAATCTCAAAAGGTTATTTTGTTTATTGCTTAAAATTTGATATATACAAACTTTAAATATAATCAAAGTCCTTATAAACTCGATGTTCGATTTAATTATTTTATTATTATTTGGATAAATTAGTACACTTGCCAAATAATTAACATCTACCTATACCTTGTATGATGTTTTCCTCAACCTATGAACATGAATCTCCTGTTCGATCTAGAAAGAAAGATAGATCACCACCAAACCAATCATGTATATTGCCGAATGAAATTTTTTTCCTTTTATTTTAATAAAAAAATAATAGATAGATAGATAATATTGATCTAGTTGAAGGGGATATAAAATTAAAGAGTGGGTATGAAACAGGTAGAGTATTATAATATTTATACTTGAACTCACTTGGTGCAGTATAAGGTTAACCAGTAGGGTTGATCTAAAAAATTAATTGTGTCTGTTTTTATGAATGAGTATATATTTTTTCGCATGAAAACAGTCTTCTAAGCAAGATCGCATTTCCTTGGTAATGCGTCGATGGATACTTTAGTCAAATTTCATTGTTTAAGGAGTCAAAATGATAATTTTATCTTTTATCTTATGTTTAGGGGGTATTTTTGCTATTTTCTTTGTGTAAGGACTTTTTGAGCATTTATTGTTTCTTGCTTTACGGTTTATGGCGCAGTAATGCTTTTCTATTTATATATATCTAAGGCTTCTTAGAACAACAGACTTTGATTGAATAAAATTAAAAGGTTTTTATCAATTTCAATGTTTAATATTCTTAAGAATCAATAAAATGTTGAGCCCTCGTTTTCCTTTCCTTTACGTTTCGCTGCATCACTCACATTCATCTCTATTAAATTCTGTAAATAAAATATCCTTTCGGAACCATTTAATTAATTTCACTGAACAAATATTTATCCTATTGATCTCGAGTGTTTTTCGTGAGCAATCATAGAATCAAAATAGAATCGTGATCCTGCCTCTGATATTTTTGGATGGACCATATTAGACCACATTCATTCATTTGAAGTTTGTGGCTGTGGACATGGGTGGTTTAATTAGCTGTCCCATATCTTTATCAGTTTATCGAATTCGTCTAATTTAATTTTTCTACCTAACATTAACATATATATACTACAAGTTCAAGATTGTTTGATACATCATTTAATATCCAAAATATGTTCAATTTTAGTTACTTCACTGGATTACTTAATATAACATTAGCTTTTAAGATTGTGTCTATATATATAGAATCATCTAATGGATATGTGAACAAATCCTCACTCCTTTATTTCTTTTCCCTTTTCTCTGTGAATATTTCTCAGCTACTACATAATTTCTTATTTGGATCAATACCAACAAAATCAAAATAGCTCTCGTTCATAATAAGGGATATTCGCTTACAATTACTCAAGATAATTGAAACACGGGTAATTACATGAAATATTTGAGATTAATTACCCGGCCCGCGACTATATAGTGATTTAATAGAACACAACTTTTTCTATTAAAAAAGAAATAGAACACAACTTTCATGAGATATTATTTCATGAACAAGCTCATTTAACATGGAATGTTTCCACAAAAAGAAAGATCTTATTTCATTGACAATTCTTAGAATGTGGATTTAGATCTAATTTCAAAAGTTAATTCATAGGGTGAAAATTGTTCTTCACTTATATAATCTGATTTTTGACATTATTTCTAACCGATGTGTGACTATATGAAAAAATATCCACAAAGAGAAAGATGTTCCAATTAAAGACATATTAAGTATCACTGGTGACTGGTCACTTTCGAAGCTTAAAAACGTCGTGTTCTGTTTCATTATCATTCACTGACTTTGCATTGGTTCAGATATTGTGATTAAATTTGCACTACTGCTCACTAATTAATTTTAAATCAAATGGCGCAGTGTTGATATTTTTTATTATTATATAGGATTAGATATCAAAAATCTATTTTAGTTAAGTAAGATGCATAAATTGTTATCAATATTTTTTATTTTATTTTATTTTTATGAATAAAAAAATAAGATTAAAAGCATTTTAAGTCTTTATAAATATACTATTTTTATTTTTACCTGGCTATCTGCATATTTATTTTTAGTTTTTTTATTCTAAAAAAATTCTTATCTATTTTTGAAATCCTTTTAAGAAGTTAATCTCCATCAAGTTACATTTTTCAAATGAATAGACTTAATATCAAATTCCTAATCATATGCTCATATCACACTATATTGATACATGTAATAATTTTTAATTTTAATTGCTGTAAATACAATAATTTGATGTTTTTAGCTATGGCGAATTGACAGTTACGTAAGAGGATTTTAACCTTCTGCTGAACCTAGAGTTAAGACAGCTTACGACAAATATTATAGGAATAAAACGCTCAAAAAGATTTACAATGACTAAAAATAGAAGTCGTTATATATTTATAAAAATGTAAATATATTTAAATCATTGTTTTTATTTCACGGATTTTGTTAGATGTTAAATGTATTGTATTGCAATATTTTAAATACCTAATTAAAATATAAAGAGTTTATCATTTTATATTTTTATACAATAAATATTTTCTTTTTATTTTTTTTAATAAATGATACTTCAAGAGTAACTATAATTATTATTATTGTTGTAATATAATGTTTTGTTAACGAGTTTTAATAATCTTTTTAAAAAATAAAACTAAATTACCATTTATTTAATATTTTATCTTAAAAGTTAAAAAATGTAAGAAATTTGTTAAAAAAAATAAATATACCAATATTATATTGATTTGAATAGAATTTACTTCAAATTCTTTAAATAAGATTCCGTGTTCATATGAAGAAAAGAAAAACATAATTAAAAAAGAAAACTACATAACTACATTAGCCGTGATTAGTTAGGGTTTGTCGTTAACTTTGTTCCCAACACATTGCAACAGTTGAGTATTATCAAATCAATATATATATATATATATATATATATATATATATATATATATATATATATATATATGCGCGCATAGATTATACACATTTGTATCTTCTCCACAGTATTTGAGAGATTCAGTAAGAGAAGCATGAATACAAAGAAAAATGACTGCGTTAAATTAGACTCATAAAGACTAAAACATAAAATAAATGCTTGTATAGAGTTTCAGGCATAAGGATTAAAACAAAAAAATAGCACAGGCATAAGAACCAAATGATTAATTAAATTATTTTTTAAATTTTAAACAAAAAGATAACATGATAAATATATAAAAATAAGTAAGTGATATATATTAATTTTTTCAAACTATTTTACTATTCTAAAAATGAAATTAAAAATATTTTCAATAAAAAATAAATATTATCCCTCGTTCCATATGTAGATCACGATACTAACACCCTTGTCCCTCTTAAGCTTTGTTTGGGAGAAGGATTTTAGAGGGAAAGGAAGAGAAGAGAAAGATTTGGGTAGTAACATCTCTTTGTTTGAGAGTTTTAGTTTTTGAGGAAAATAATTTGAGGATTTTTAAAACTCTTCTAAATTCCTCTAAAGTTTAAAAATTGTTATTCCCCTTATTTGGAGGTTTTTAGAAGGAAAAATAATAAAATTACTATCATAACTAGTGTTAATAAAATTACTATCCTACACCAGCAATGTTAATCAAATACCAAAATACAAAATATTGAATCATAATTCAAGAGCAAAATTGTAAAAGTATTTTATTAATTCTCAATTTTCCTCTTTTAATAACCAAGTTTTATGAGATTTACTTCTTATTTATTAAATTTTACTCATAATTTAATAATTGTTTATAAATTTTAATAGATAGAGATGTTATATTAAAAAAAATATATTATTAACACTCTTCACTTGGAAAGATATGATAAAGGCTGTAATGCATATTGTGGGTTGACTTAAATGCAACTGAAACTGCAAGTCATTAATTAAGATGCAATATTAATGTTTGTCCTTGAAAGAGTACTTCATACTTACAATTATGTTACACTCCCCTCTCCTCCCCCTTATAGATAGTTTTACATAATAGTAAATAACTATATATCTTAAAAACTCCCAACCAAAATAAAGAAAATCGATCTGTTGAAACCTTCTACATAGCAGCGTGCAGGGGTGCTTCAATGATTTTGGGTGGACCATGTTAAACCTACTTCATTTGGAGTTTGAGCCATGGGTAGTTGGTTGTCCCATATCTTTAACAGGTTCATGTCATTTAATTTATCAACCAAATTTCTAATCTTTTAAATATTTGACATGGCTTTTTAATTCTGAAACTTATATGCATGGAAAATGTTATAAATATAGTTTTTCTTTTCTTTTGATATATCTATCTATATATATATGTGTGTGATCATATTTAAAATCTTATATACCCAAACGAAATTCTGGAAAATAAATTAAAATAACATATGTTACAGACTTATTAAATTGGTATTGAAATAATTGATTAATTTTTTATTAACTAATATTAATTATGAAAACAATATTATAAATTTTATTTATGATGATAAATTTTTTTTTATCCCTGAAAAATTGAACACAATATAAAAAATTTACAATACTCAATTTACTGAATTAGAACCTCATATTTATTATTTGAATTTATGATTTGTAGATATGAACCTATGAAGGGATTGGACTCTTGCTTGATATGCAAGTGAGATATCTAATTTGTTATCTTTTGATGACTAATTTAAAACTATTACCTTGTTAGATAGTTTTATACACACAATTTGTGGGGAAACCCTAACTACAAAATAGAGAGTAGTTTTCGTCTCATTTTCTTCTTCATATACGGGTTCAAGTAAAGATTAGTTATAAGTTAGCATGAAATCAAAATTATGTTCATGAGGTTATATTAAAATTGTAGTCATTAGTAGTCATTGATTAAGGATTTTTCCAATACGTACGCACACATTCTAAAACATTTTGGGAAAGGATACTGGTATAGTTTAAGTTGATAGGGGTAGAAAACTCCCACTAAAATAGATACTAGATATAGCTAAAGTGATTTGTGAGTAAACTAAGTATAAAAGTCTTTTCCTATACTTTTATGTTTCTGTGTATATTATTTTTATATTGTTTCTAATCAGACAGTCTACTTCTAAACAATCTTTTTAAAGAAAAACTCTTGTTTAAAAAAATCTGAAAGTTTCACTGAAAATTTATTTGAATTTAATCTTTATAAGCTTAGTTTTTTTCGGTGTTACAAAAGGAGAACTAGAAATTAAAAAAAAAAAAAAAAGAGAGAGAAAGAAACAGCATAAACATTCACAAACAATAAAAGGTCCTTCAAAGTTCAAACATACTCATTGATCCAACGTTTAAATCAGTAACTTGATTAGCTTCTCTGAGGATGTGATCACAGGCTCACAGATGACAATATGAAATTCCTCAGCCAGGCATGCTTATCTTATTGTACAGGGAAATGCAGGGTAGTTGGTATGGATGTCGGGTGCTTCACAAATCTATCTAATAATATCAATAAGAAAATGATAGCTGAAATTTCAGTGGAAATATATGTTTCAGATAATGATTACTTAAAAACGAGAGGATAGTATTGAGCCACGTTTCCTGTTTGTGCGTTTACGTGGCTATTGTTTTCGCATTGAAAAGTCACAATGTATCACTGTCCAATGTCAATAATCAACAATAATTGGATATACATTATTACAACAGGGTGCTAGCTCATGAGATGAGATCTATATAAGACGCACTCCTTCAACCATATCATCATCCAATTCACTAGTCAAACACAACACACTTTCGTGTTTCTCTTAATTAATATATACATAATACATCTTGATAATCATGTTTGGTTCAGCTGCCTCTAAAGTTGGTTCAGCTGCTTCTAAAGTGGCAAGCAGTGTGCCTTTGCCTGACATTACCAAAAAGGAGACAGGTTTCTCAGAGGCTGAAGCATTCAAGCATGTTAAGGCCTTATCTCAGATACCCTCTCCTCCTTCTTCAGACCACAGTCCTCTCATTCAGGTATTTTGATGATTTCATCTCATAAATATAATTATTTTTTTATAATCGATTCATAATATCTGATGTCAACTCTTTTTTTTATCCTGATTTAAGATAATTCTTACATGCAAGCGTACAAAGATAAAGTTAAATACCTTTAATGAGTAAAACAAAAAAATTAAACTTAATAGAGATTAAAACAAAAAAAAAATAAAAAAAAATATATTATATATAATTTGTTGTCACTATACATTAGTAAAAAATATTTATCAAATTTATTAATAATTAATTTATGCTACAAAATCTAATTACTAACTATTTTTAATGAATTTTTTCTTTCAATTATTTTTTTCTTATCTACAACACAAGACTCAAATCATGAAATATTATTTAAGAAGTCTAAATTTAGTTTCATTTTGATCAATATATTGACATTTTTTCATATATTAGTTGTAAATGATAAACAAAAGTCGTTATTTCTCATTTTTATTTATTATTTATAATTTATAATTTAATGATTAGATAAAATCATTTATTAAAACCATTAAATTATAAAAATATAGATGATAGAAATGAGAAATAACTATTTTCTAACATTTTTTATATGTGAAATTAGATAGTATAAAAAATTTATAATAACTTGCATATTTTAACATAATCAATTAATAACTCGCATATTCTAACTTAATCAATTGAATTAAATGTCTTAATTTTTTTATTATAAATAATATATAATAGAAGGAAAAGACACTTTCAACACATTATACTAATAATATGCTGAGACTTTCAACATAAAATCCACAAAATTCAGGATTATTTCACAATCTGAAAAAAAAAATTGGTATATAATAATCACACTGAAATTTAAACCTAAAATCTTATGTATATTATTTGAACTCTATCACCGGGTGAACGTCAGTGACTTTCCACAACCTGATCAACTAAAACATCATTTTAATAAGCAGCTATATATTCGAGTGATTATATGTATATTCTAGTCGATTCTCTCCGTTAATTGAACATATATAGGTTTAACTAACTAACTTGCATGAATGGAAATAACTGTGTCTGTGCAGTACGTTTTGGATGAAAGTGAAAGTATTAAGGAAAGAGCTAACGGGAACGTGAAAGTTGAAGTGGATCGTGTCCCCGCCAAGTATGGTGGGTCGGTGGTACTAAAAGTATCGCCTAAAAATGAATCTGAAGTTGAAAAAGAGAATGCTATTCTGGTCTCTGCTCATGTCGGTACCGTTTTCACGTAAGTAAATTTTATTTAATTTTGACGACTAACTTTTTACGATATACTTTATTTGATCGATGTTGCTTTGAAGTTTTATTACATGGAATTGTTAATTATTTGCTGCTAAAGATATAACAGATCACAAGGAGATGGTGGAGATGAGAATTCAAGTGTAGCTGTTATGCTAGAACTTGCTCGGGGACTGTCTCAATCTTCTGCATCCAATACTGGATTCAAGAACTCTGTTATATTCTTCTTCAATACTGGAGATGAGGAGGCTCTTGATGCTTCTCACAGATTCATAACACAGGTCTTCAATTATTTGTTAATTAATACGTACTTAAATTAATAATAATTAACTGATTTTATTTTGATTCTCACATCATTAGTTTGGAGGCACTTTTAATTAATTACGGATAGCGTTTTTTTGGAACGTAAGCTACAAGAGTGGATACGTGTGGATTACAAAGGATTTTAGTTCACTTCCATATATTAAAATTAAATGATATATTTTCCTCAGCATATATATATAAACACCCATCTCATGGAATTTTGTTAATATGCAGAATCCTTTTAGTGATAATGTTCGTTTGGCTGTTGATCTGGATAGCATTGGCTTCACAAAGTCTAGTACTTTTGAGGTGCAGTATCACAAATTCACAATCCACCTTTAAATTAGTTGAATTAATTAGTTTTTGAACCCATATATTTTCCATAAATTAACCAGAGTCTATTTAGATATCCAGTTAGAAAAGCTTTTGAGAATTTTTCTAATAAAAAATTTACTACTATATTTGTAGTAAAGAAGTTCTTAAAAACTCTTCTAGTTTCTTCTCAAACAAGACCTCAGTTCACTCTTGACTTTGTTTTTGACCAATTGATGGTGAGATGAGACGGGCGTGCCTTTTGTCATCATATCACCCTAATAAATTTATGCTTCTAACTGAAAATTTTGTTGTTTCTCTTATTAGGGTACCGGCGGATCAAAGAATTTCGTTGTGTTTATGTCTAAGATTGGCAAGGAAGTAAACGCTGCCGAGGTTTGGAATTATTTGTAAACTAATTAACTTTATTTGATTCTTACCTGTTAAAAAAATGGAACGAAAGATAGATATAAAAACTATATAAAAATTGGTACCTGAAGCACACTTATTATTATGGAATAATTAACAATAAAAGACGTACATTTGTAAATGCAGAAACTTATTCTTGATCTGGCGGCCTTTTCCAATCATACTGGAGGGAAGCATACTGAGAGTCATCAGGTCTGGTTACTAATTAATCACAGTTAACTCCAATATATAACTAGATTTTAAATGTTGCACTTTTTTTTTTGTTAAATTATATATTTCTATATTTGTATTTTTTTTGAAAGGGTATTTGTGTGTATATATATATATATATTAACTTTTTCCAGTATTTGAAAAATTAAATTGCTACTGTAGGATGTATCACATGCTTGTTATTGCATATATATATATATATATATATATACCATAGTTGTCTTAGTTGGATCATAGTGTTGGGTAATATTTTTTCCCTTTAAATCAAAATCTTAAAAAAATTAACAGTCAAATTAAATAAAATTTATTGAAATTCTTACAGGGAGGTACAACAGGAGCAAGTATACTTGTTCTTAATTAGGCCAAAAAATAAAAACCCATCTCTCTTACTTTTATTCTACATACAATATACAATATTTTTTTATGAAGTTCCAATGGAAATTAAATGCTCTGCAGGATCTTTTTTCTTCCGGGTTTATAAAATCTGCAACAGATTTCAAAGTTATCAAAGAGGTAGCTGATAGTTCTGGCCTTGATTTCGAGTTTACAGACTCGACTGCTGTATATCATACCAAGGTTTCCTTCTTTCTTTGTTTTTCTAAATATTTGGATTCCTTCATTTTTTTTTCAACCATATTTTATTGTCAAACAGTTCCTGGGCTGATTAAAGTCGATTAGATCTAAAAATATGTCAATTAACTTTAACATGTTACTTACTAGATCAGGGGCGGTTCTGGGCCCATGCAAGGTGTCCAACCGCACAGGGCCCCAAAAAATAAGGAGCCTCAAATATTAATTACTGTAACATATGTTTAATATTGAAAACTGGAGGAGATGGTAACATTTATTTTTAATAACTAAGAGGTGCAAGATTCAATTCTCACCAATAACAATTTTTACTATTTTTACATTTTATTTATTTTTAAATTGCCAATTGAGGGTCCCGTTTTTTAAAAAAGGAAAATATTAAACAGGACCCGAAGAAAATTTGCCAAAGTTTGCCCCGCCTCTGTACTAGATATAGATGAAGTAAGAAAAAAATAAGCACTTGATGAATATGTAATTTGTAAGTGATCAATGCATGTTATGTACGTAGTGTGTGGGTGAAGCAAGTAATATTCTAATTAACATGCCTAATCAATTATATGAAATAATTTTACATTATTAAACAGATTATAAAGGATGATAATTTTTATAATAATTATTTTAAAAATAATGTTAATAATAATTTTTAATTGATTGACATCATAAAATGTCTTGGCGAGAGCTAGAAAGTCTTCTTTCAAATATTTGCCTATATGGCTATATCGATTGATAATAATTAATATATTTTGTTTTCCATGGGCAGAATGATAAGCTTGAGCTTCTCAAGCCAGGAAGTTTTCAACATCTGGGGGACAATATGTTGGCCTTTTTGATTCAAGCAGCGTCTCATGATCTGTTTGAATAAATAAAAGTTTAAATATATTTTTATCTTTAAAATCTTGATATTTTTATTTTAGACTTATGAAAAATTATTTATTTTTAATTCCTTATTTAAAATAAAAATAATATATATTTGGTCTCTAATTACTTGAGAGACTAAAAATATATGATTTTTATAATTTATGTTCAGGGATTAAAAATAAATAATTTTTTAAAGACTAAAATAAAAAATATTATATTTTTAAAGATTAAAAATATATTTGAACTACAAATGAAATAAGGGATGCAGAGATTCTGAATGAGATGTATTAAATAAAAAATAATACTATAATAAAATTAGTTGAAAAAATAAACAAGAATTATATTTAAAGTAAGTTAATTATAAGTATTTCAATTTTTTGAGTTTTTACTTTTAGTCTCTGAAAAAACAAATCAGTATCCTGATCTTTTTGTTTAATTTTTTGATTTTTGTTTTTATTATTATTTAATTATATATTATGACGTTTTATTTCCGGCGATTAATAAACGCTATAAATTGCTTGACAAAAGTATTTATAATGTATCAAACAAATTCTGGCGGCGAATACCCAGAAATTGCTTCGCTGACTTTGAAGAACAGGATCCATATGCTCCCGAAACCATCTAACTCTTTAAAAAAAAACATCTAACTAAACAGCTCAATATCAAGATCCTACACTGTTCTACAGGTTGAACCTCGTACCATAGTCATTTGATAAACAAGAGCATTATTTGCAAAACAAATTTGTGTGCCGCCATAGTTTTTCAGTTGCTCGCTTAACTCTTCTGATGATCAATCTAAAGGATTTGTGGACTTTATTTTGATTGTGATGATTGGATAAAGAACCATATGTAACATAATGCCTAAAAAATGTTGAATGCACCTGATAAGTTTCCAAACAAAAAATATAACCAAGCAATAATCCTAAAATAACAGTGGATTAAAGACGAGAATCGATCCCTTGCTCCGACGATCCCCAAAACTTCGATGCGACACACGCTTCTCCTTTCACGACAGGACCCAGGCCCTTTCAAGGAACGATTCCGGCATCAAAGCTGGTGGCGATTCCGGTGCCACCATCTCAAGGACTTGCACCCACACAACCGTAAACGCTCACCCCTTCTCCTCCATAGGGTTTGGTTGTAAGGGTTTTAGCAATCGAGCATCACAAAGACAAAAAAAAAATACTCGTCAATCCAAATCACAGTCTCCTACTTCCAACTTGTAATTGCAGTGATAATGATCTTGTTGTGCCTTATGCATTTGATATGTGATTAGTGAGGAAGATTAGTCAGAACAGCCCCGTCGATCTTTGGAAGCTCTTTGTGTTCAGGGCGGCGTGAGATTTCATATCTGATTTTGGGTTTTGGTTGTTGATCTGTGTCTGAACTGGACTGTGTTTCACCGGTCCGTTCACGGTTAATTTGTGCTATATTATTATTATTATATATATAATAACATTTTTTAATTTTTAAACAATCAATTACTTTATTATTGATTATATAAATTTATTAATCTGAATTGAATTGCCTAAACATCAACACATTTTTTACTTTAGATCAAAGTGATAAGTATTTTATTGATTATATAAATTTATTAATATGAATTAAGTAAATATCAACACATCTTTAATCTTTAAATATTTTATTTATTAAAGTTGATTCATATGAGTTTTTAAAAGTATTTTAAATCTATTTACAAATAATAAATCTCTTAATATCTCATTGATTTTAATAAAAAAAATGTTTAAAAATCCTTCTCACTTATTATTGAAATTTTTTATCTCAAATATTCTTAATTTCTCATTTCCATGTATAGATATGAGTCACTGGATTAGGATATGACAACATCATAATTTTTAAATTAAAAATTTAACAAAAAACAGTTATATTTGATTTATTTAATAAATAATTTAACTTATAAAAATATTACATTTTTAAAAAGAATGGACAAAATTAAATATTTTAATATGTTAACTAAATTCTATCCAAATAATTTACAAAAAAAATTGGTTTAGAATGAATTTCATTTTCTCTTAAAAATTAATTCAAATCAAATCATTTAAATTTGATTACGTCATAATATAAATTTGACCAAACTGAATCAAAATAGATCAGCTTAGTCTTCTACACGTATTGTTCTGTCCTTTAATGCGTTTGTATTATGAAAAAAAAAAAACCTACCTCATATGGTCCTCTGTGATTGTGTTGCCTATGTTCTTTCCACATTTGATTTTTCTGTTATGTGACCGAAGAAATATAATGCCTGTGTAGTAGAAGACAGAAGAGTGGGAGACTAATGCCAATGCCCAGAGCGTGACTCTCTCTCTCGTCTCTAATTTCCTTTACACCTATAAAAATCTAATTATTTATGGAACGGTTTTAAAGTCATATCGTATAAACTAGAAATAGGTAAAAAATCTAGTTTAATTGATTAAATATATAAATTATAATAAAATTATGATATTATTTTTATTTTTATGGATAAAAAATTAGAAATATAAATTAAAAAAATTTATTGAAAAATCGAGTAATGGGTCTCCGATTAAGCTGTTATCCAATTTTCAACAAAAATTAAGGATGTGACACTAATATAGCTATGTGACAAAATAGAGGATGTAACGAATGACATGTTTTTTCATGACATTAGGAGACCAATATTATGTAAATGTGATGTTTTAAAGATTAAAATTGCCAATTGCAATATTTTAGTGACTAAATTGCATACTTGACTTGCTCTGATTTTTTTTTATTTTTAATTTATTTTCTTTTATCATGTTTATTCAAAATTTCAAATTATCAAATAAAAATGTGTATAATTTTAAACAATTGTCATAAATAAATAACTAAGCAAATAATGAAAAAAAATGAAGAAAACAAAAAATAAATGAAAAGGAAAATATAAAGAACATTAAAAATGTAAACAAAATTAAAGAATATCTCAACAAAATACACAAAACACAGATACATTGCCTGTGAACCACTAAACAAGAAAGGGCATTTGTAAAGTTTTAAAATTTAAAACAATGTTAATAATTAAATAAGTATTGGAAAAAATAAAAATACCAGAAAAAATAAAATTAAACGAAAATAAAAATGAAAATATATATTAAAAATGCAAAATAATATAAAAATTACAATTTTGGCAATTTTAATATCTTTTTTCATTTTCCTTTTTGTTTTGTCTTGTTTTTCTTCCCCCCCTTTTGCATATTTTCATTATTTATTCATGAACACTATTTTAAATTTTCATTTTTTTAATTTGATAATTTAAAAATGAAACAAATAAAGAAAAAATAAAATAAACAAAAATAAAAAAATAAGACAAAATGAATTGCGTAATTCTAGTCACATCAACATATATAAATATATTATTTATCATAATTATTAGTTAATTTTTACTTACCTTTTGATTGAACTTTAAATTAATTAAAATCACTTTCTTCTAATAAATCGAATGGTTAAAAAAAATGTTATATGTCACATTAACATGTTAATATCATGTTATTACTAACATGTCATATCAAAATACTGGACAATAATTTAATGTTGGACCATGCTCAATTTTAAAAAGTTTGGCTATAAAAATATAAAAATGTACAGTAAAAAAATTTCGGATTAAAATTGCACAATCTAAAACTATGAAACCAAAAGTGAATTTAAACTTAGAACAATTATCAGTTTCATTTAGTCACATGTGTGATCTTATTATCACATTAATCATTTATCCTTTTTAATTTATATTTTTTAATTTTTTAAAATTAATTTCAATATTTTAAAATAAATCACTAATAATAAAATTAACTTTGCATCACAATTTTTTATTTATCATAAATTTTAAATATATTTATATTTTTAAAATTATTTATTTATTATAAATTAAATTATAATATAGTTTGTGAGTATAAATTTAATTATATAAAAGGAATTTATCCTTTATTATAAATTTTAGTTATAAAAAAAATAATTAACCTCTATACACTGCATATTTTAAAATTCTAATTAGTATAAAACTTTGTAAACTATACCAAATCAGAACCAGAACTTTAGTTATACAAAAATAAACAATCAAATACAAATTCACCTTTATATATAAACATATAAAACTATATGCTGACCTCCACTTTTCTCACTCTTCCTTATATTCAATATTTATTTGAATGCTTTTTTTCCTTCACTCTCCTAATAAGCATCTAGTATATATTCTTTCATGCTTTTAATATCAACAAATTATTTAATGAGTTTACAATACACACTAAATTTATAAAAAAAATATTTAAGTTTAATATCCGTTGAATATATCTTGAAAATAGTTGATGAACCTTAAATGTGATTAAATCTGAATCAAATCATACTTAAAAGAAATTATCAATAATTAAAAATTAAAATAATAATATATTATAATATAAATTATTTATTATAAATATAAAATATAATTTGTATATGAAAAATTATAAACAAATTTCATCAAGAATAATTTTCTCTATCATAAAAAAAACCCAACAATTTTCTCTTGAATACTCATCAGTATACAACATGACACATAGGCATGGTTGGTTGCATCGTGAGTGCCACTGAGAGGTCAAACTATCTCTAGTGTGAATTTCGTCATCTGTAAACCAACACAACGCACTCAGCTCTCACTCTTACTTCCTCCTACGCAGGTTATTTCTCAATCAACACTTTACTTTTATTTATAAATCATGTTTCTTCTCGTGCCTTTATCTGCCCAATTCGTTTCGTGATAATGGGTATAATTTGGATTTAGACATAAACATATCCATGGGATCAAGTTTGTTTTTTTCCTCCATTTTTTCTCTGGGTTTATAAATTAAGTATGCACTTGTATTGGGTTTGTTCAATGGGATAATTTAATTCACGCTGAAAGTTGCTAGCTAATCTTACTTGTGCAATTTGGCTTAATTTGTGAACTCCACCTGATTTTTTTTTTTTGATCAATGAATAAGTATTTGCCACCCCAATTTTCCTTGTGACATGTCATAGATGATTTGGCGCCTGCTTTTTTCACTATCTTTCGCAGGTAATTGCATCATAGAGGTTATTTAAGATGGGGCAGAGGCGTGAAACTGCTTCAGCTTCATCTAAAGGGTCAAGCAGTGGCGAAGCAAGCGAAGAAGAGTCAAGTAGTAATGGTGCTGAAATCCGCACCACTGCTTATGTTGGAAACCCAAGGAGGTCTTCATTTGTGTGGTTGGCCTTGTTGCTGGTCATCACTTATTGCTGTTCATCCATTTATCATTATCAGTTTCAGAGCATGCCTGTGCCTCTTAGTGCAGAAGAGGCCGGCAAGAGGGGGTTTTCGGAGATTGAAGCATTTAAACATGTCAGGGCCTTGACTCAGGTGGGGCCTCATCCTGTTGGTTCTGAAGCTCTGCATCTTGCTCTGCAGGTTGGCTCTTCAACTTTGTTAATCTTTTTTCCCCATTGTTGTTGTCCTTATTTTTTACTTTTCATTGATTCTTCAGATCAAAATCATCAAGAGTAAGTAAGAAGTTTTAGACTTCATGGTAGTTCCTATAATGAACAAGAGTAATGATAGCTTTTTGCATGTGTGATTCTTGTATTAATATTAATGATAGTGCATAATGAGCAACAGGAGTAACAACAACCTATACAACTGATTGTGGTAATTTATTAAGTCCATTTTCTGTTAATTATTATACATTTATTTTGACTAGCTTCCAACTGCAGTATGTCTTGACAACATGTGAAAATATTAAGAAAACAGCTCTCTGGGAGGTAGATGTTGAAGTGGATCTTTTTCATTCAAAGTCTGGTGCAAATCATCTGCGCAGTGGCTTATTTTCAGGGAGAACACTTGTTTATTCCGATCTAAATCATGTCGTAGTAAGAATCTTGCCGAAATATGTATCTGAAGCAAGGGAGCAATCTATTCTGGTCTCTTCTCATATTGATACTGTTGTTTCAACGTATGTTTTCTTCATCTATTTGCTCTCATACTTCTGTTTTGATCAATCATTGCTTTTTTCTTTGTTTTTAAAATGATGTTTACAGATTACTGGGGTCTGGGATGCAATTATCATTATGACCTGATTTGCCAACATAAATATGTTGTACATGGGGGCTTGTGTCTGTATGTAATTTTGTCCATCTATGATCAATAATGGACCTCTAATATAGAACTCTATGTTGGTCTGCTGCAGGGGAGGGGAGGGGGAATGATTTCATAGTGGGGAGTATTGTTGGAGCCCTGATTTTTATGGAGAAAGGTTAAAAATATACATAATCCTGTGTATGTTGGTTTGTTTGAAATCCTCACATTAGTGTTTTTAAACAAAGGAATATTCAATTCTTTGATCAGTAAGAGAAGGATAATATCAATAAACCACTGATTGTGGATAAAAATTAAACTCATTGAATAATAACATTATGAAAGTAGGAGCATATTGGTCCTGGAAGGATATTTGAGGAATGACATTGTACTACTAATTGGAAGTCGTAACAGGGACATCAATAAGAATTCTAAGTCATAGTAAGAAATATTTACAATCTCAAGCTTTTCCAGTAAATATCTTTTTTGTTCAAAATATTCATCAGCCTCTCCTTTTGCTATTTGGTGCTATTCTGGAATTCCATGCAAGCATGCAAAGTGACTGCTCTAAAATATTTTGCTTTTGCAATTTGAATATTTGAATTTTTTTCAATTAGTTAAGTGCACTCTATTATTTTCTGCTAAGAATATAGCATTGATTTAACAGAGCAGGGGCTGGAGATTGCAGTTCATGTGTAGGTGTTATGCTGGAACTTGCTCGTGGAATTTCTCAATGGGCTCATGGATTGAAGAGAGCTGTTATATTCTTATTTAATACAGGTGAGGAGGAGGGTCTCAATGGTGCTCATAGTTTCATAACCCAGGTATGGAATTATTGTTAGTTAATACTCCTTATATTAAGTAGTTTTCTTACTTGCTTCTCATGTGGTTTGAAAATATGGTTTTTAAATTTACAGATTATAAGACTGATGTTGGGATTAGAAGAAATCTATTAGAAAGACGTTAATGGACTTTATCTCAATTTTCATGTGATTCCTTCCATTCTTTTGTTCTCTAACCCAGGACAATAACTTTATAATATTTTTTTTATTAAAAATAATTTTACAAATTTTAAAACATAAGTAGTTTTTTTAACACTATTTAAAGTAGTGCATGTGGAAATAATATCTTTAAATCAAGTCTTTTCTTTTAAATTACAAATGTTGGAATGATTTTTATTGGTATCTAAAATCTAAAATATTTTGTATAAAAATATTACCAACAAAAGATTTATTTATTTATTTTTGATGCAGCATCCTTGGAGCAAAACTGTTCGTGTGGCTATTGATTTGGAGGCCATGGGCATTGGAGGGAAGTCTATTATTTTTCAGGTGTGTTTATTGATCACTATTAATTTTTTGTGAAATTTTAGGGTGTACTTTGACTTAATGTTTTTGTTTTCATTTCTTCTTTTCACTTAAAATTACCAAATTGCTACCTTGTTTTCATTTATTGTTTTAAAAATTAATGCTTTTTTCTATTGAGACAAATATATTGACAATGAATGACAATTATTCATTCAATGTTAGTTCTGTTGGAAATAAAGTTGTTTTTCAAAAACTTAAGCTGCATGGTTTCCTGTGCTGTCTTATCAGAAATATCTTAAATTCTTCATTCTCTGACGAGTTTATTTTGATTCGAACTTTTAATGGTCTTATTGGTTACCTTTTCTGTATATTCATAGACTTGAGTTGTGTCAACAATTGCTAATTTTCACTTGATTTTACTAATACAATCAAGTGAGAGAAAAAAAATCTTTCTTCCATTGACAATTCATTCTATTTTTTTGGTGGTTACTCGTGTATTACATTCAATCTTGATTTACTTCACCTCTAAAAGGAGGGAAATGAGTGTATTGCACCTTAAAAACTATTATTCAATCTTCGTTTGTAAGCTTTTAAAATAGAAATTTTATTCAGCTATTTAATATCCAAGTATTGTTCTTTCTGGAGTTTATTAATTCTGATAATAAGTTCATATCTCTTACTAATGGCTTTGCATTTAGTAGGCTGGTCCTCATCCTTGGGCTATTGAGAACTTTGCTTTGGTAGCAAAATACCCAGCTGGTCAAGTTATTGCACAGGTTTGTAGGTTTCTTTCATTGTACTTTTGTCGTTTATTGGTATGTCATTATTTTTTTGACAATCACTCAAACCAACCAATATTTATCCTCCAGGATCTGTTTTCTTCTGGGGCCATAAAATCTGCAACTGATTTCCAAGTCTACAAAGAGGTTGCTGGCCTTTCTGGGCTTGATTTTGCATATTTGGATAACACGGCTGTCTATCATACCAAGGTTTCCTTCTGTCCTTACTGTTTTATGAAATAATTGGATTGCTTTTTGTTCTGCATTTTATTGCTAACCATGAAATTCATAGTGTTGGTTGAAAGAATGAGACTTAACAAAGCGACTCTTCAAGAGAGCACTCTATACAATAACAGATTCATTACTGTGGTTTGATCGTCAATTCTGAGCCAAGTTGTCATTGCTGACAAGTTTAGTTTTAGACCTAGATTTTTCTTTTTTACTGGACTTCAGATAGTTTGGATTGCTTAGAATGAACATACTTAAGAAAATAGTGCCATATTATTCTGTCAAGTTGTTTGTGCTTTGGTGCATTGGAAGGTGAAGGAAGAATTGAAATCTATTTTGGCTGCAGTTTGGCAGAATTGATTTGAATGACTGATAAGGGCTTTTTTTTAATAAGATAATATATAGGTGTGCTACTTCTATTGGGCAGGGTATTTTCATGTTTGCACTTTGTCAACCTTGAGTTACCCTACTTGAAAGTCCTCTTTGTGAATGGGATTAGAGATACGAAGAAGCATGAAAAACATCGTGAAGATTGACATTTTGCTGAATCCTATCACATTAAATACTCTTTATATTAATAATATTGAAGATATGACAACCATTTGAACATAATTTGCTCTTGTGGTGTTAGGTCACTGTAGGGGGTTGTAAGCTTGATTTTGTATAGCTGGTGTCTAAGGTTGGAAATGGTAGATGCATGTTGTTTCAGGATCATGTTGCAACAAAGAGCATCCTTTAAACTATTCCTTGATTTATTTATTTATTTGAATCTCCTAAAGAAGTTACTGGGTCAATGAACCGTCTAGTGAAGGTGTTGATGCATCTATTTATGATTTGTATGGCACTTTTATTGTTCTTAACATATACTTTGCCCTTAAATCTTAAATATGAATTATTTATTCTAAATAATTAAAGTTGTTATTACAAGTTGGGTGTCATTTACTTGCATATTCTTTTTAATAGATATCATTATTTAAGGAGAACACATCATCTTATTTTTCAGCTACTTCTTATTATAATCATGTCTTATTCTTTTTAAATGTATAATTAATATTAAAGTTTGTAAGTAGTGTCCTGGATGCATAAAATGTCTGCAATTTTCCACGCTTAACTTTAAAATAGAATATGGTGGACAGATGGTAAGCTTTTCATCTCTTGATATGCGCCTTTTGCCCTAGCTTGGTTTGCTTTAAACCATTTCTTTAGTGTTACTAGTGCTTTCCATGCAATCAATTAGTCAGTTTGCAGAAACTGTGCTTGTGCTGAAGTAAGTCGTTGGATAAATATGCAAATATTAACTTTTATTTCTAGTGTAAAGAGGAAAATAAGAAGAAAAGCTAGCCCCTTGATAAGTGAAGGTACCTTATGTCTTCTTGTTAGAAATAATAGTGACTGAAATAGTTTGATTTAATATGATTTTATAGCTACACAGACATATTAGGATTGACAAATAAGGATTTTATAGCCTACAATCTATTGATTGTGAGCTGCAAAATTGAATGTCATAAAGTGGTGGTTGAAGTGAAAAGATATCCTGGGGAAATAAAGGTTTTATTCAGATATTTTTATATCCAATGAGAATAATATGTTATGTTTTCCCTTGTGTAGAATGACAAATTAGAGCTTTTGAAGACTGGATCTCTTCAACATCTGGGGGAAAATATGCTTGCTTTCCTGCTTCATATTGGGGCATCTTCTCATATTCCAGAAAGCAATTCAACTGAATCAGAGGAAGATATAAGCAAGAACAATGCCATATACTTTGACATTTTGGTAATTTGTTACTGAAAAAACTTTTTGGTTTTGTTGGTTATGCAAACCATATTCCAATTCTATGCTTTAGTTTGTACATCATGTACTATTTCCCATATGATAGGGTGGTTGTAGCATGGTATGCTACTGGGCTACCGCCATATCATTAGTCTCTGACATATGATACATGTATTTTTTTCAGGGAATGTATATGGTTGTATACCGTCAAAAGTTTGCTAATATGCTCCACAATTCAGTAATAATGCAGTCACTTCTAATATGGGTTACATCATTGGTTATGGGTGGTATACCAGCTGCAGCTTCATTGGCCTTGTCGTGTTTGAGTGTTCTCCTCATGTGGATCTTTGCCTTAAGTTTCTCCTTCCTTGTTTCATTTCTCCTACCTTTGATATCTTCATCTCCAGTACCATATGTTTCAAGCCCAGTGTTGGTGGTTGGATTATTTGGTGCACCAGCTTTTCTCGGAGCATTGACTGGTCAACATTTGGGTTTTCTTCTACTTCAAAAATATCTTTCAAATACACTATCAAAGGGACGGCAATTGACCCCCATTATTAAAGCGGCTGTTGTCAAGCTGGAGGCTGAAAGATGGCTCTATAAAGCTGGATCCTTTCAATGGCTTATACTTCTCATTTTGGGAAACTATTTTAAAATTGGCTCTTCTTACTTGGCTCTTGTTTGGTTAGTTTCTCCGGCATTTGCATGTAACTATCACTATCACTACCTCACTTTTGCCTTTGTTAGAACATCTTTTTTGTCCTGCTACTAAATTTTGGTTGAAATATCCAGATGGTTTTTTTGAAGCAACACTAACCCCAGCCAGGCTACCAAAGCCACTCAAACTGGCAACCATAATTCTGGGGTTAGCCATGCCAATTTTATTTTCTGCAGGCATATTTATTCGGCTGACTGCTACACTTATAGGGGGTATGGTTCGATTTGATAGGTAATTTTTCCCCTCTAATCAGTATACATGGCCTGACCTGTAAATGAGCCAAGTCTTAGAGCTTTGCAATGATGCTTATTTTCTTTTCTGTGTGGTGTGGGTTTTGCTGCTTGTTTTAGTTTTACATATTTGTATTCTACAATAGTCTGCTGCAGCCAATTTTAGGATAAGACTAGAAACATCAAAAGAAAATTATGGGAAAAGATAAAACAATCATGAAGGATCTGAAATTTTTATAGCCTATACTACACATATTGAAGCCAAACTTTAGAATGAAATTTCTGTATTCACTTCTTTTTGGTCATCTTTTTTTCTTTTTAATTCTTTTTCTCTTCATTTCCCCCCTCCTTCTTTCACCCTTCTTTTCTTTTATCTTATTTTCTTTTCACTTGCCCTTTTTCTTCCCCTTCCTTTTTTTTTCAACTTCCTCGTATCTATCATTGGGTTCATCTACCACCAATTCCAATTAGCTTGGGTTAAAGATGTTGATGTTGATTTCCTTTTGGTCATCTTTAATTATGTTGGAGGCCATTCTTATTCAAACTATATAGCATTTTTTTGTTATAAAACAGAATTGCTTGAGAAAGAAAATTGAACTAAAAAGAAATTGGAATGAATGCCAAAATGACGTCCATAAGAATTGTTAGATTATTAGTATAATTGTTGAGTTAGGAGTCATTATATTATAAGTGTTATTGGGCTGGGTTGTACTAGTTCTGGTGTTCGACTATATTTGTATAAAAAGGAATATAAGGTCAATGTTGTATTACATCACATATCACAACTATTCAGATTCTCAAATGAAATAATCTCTTTCCTGTGTTGAACTGAATCCCTAAAATCTCAGCATGGCATTGGAGCTGTATAATCTATCACGACATTTACCTATAAAATTTCTTATCATCTCATGTATGAAGCTTCTTTCTATTGCATTATTCTCTGTTTTCATGTTGCTTGAATTTCTTCTTTATGGAAGCTATGTTCATTTTTCCAGACATCATTCATCATTGTATCCATACGTGTTTGTTTTTGTGTCCTACTGTTCTTTAATCATTGTTTCCCTCTAGTTCTCCTGTATTTCTCCAATTTCTTCCAGGACTAGCCTTTTATTTCATGCTCAACACTCAAATCATAAGGATTAACGAGAGAGAATTTTTGTCTTCCAGTATTGTTTTTGATAAACATCCTGTTACAGTGGCTTCTACCATTCTGCCCCCATAATCATGATGCTACTATCACCATTGCCATTATTTCTATCTTTACTCTGCATCCACTATCATTTCATTGCCCACCTTCAGTCAGTTGCATTCACCATCACTTCACTATCATTGCCGTTGTCTTTAGACTCACTACCACTATTTTATCACCATCCATTTTTTTCACTGATCAATTTTCACTTTTACAGTTAGCATCTAACTTACTTTTCTTTACTATGCAGGAATCCTGGTGGTACTCCTGAATGGCTAGGGAATTTTGTGATTGCTGCTTTTATTGCTTCTATTTTATCCTTGACCTTGGTGTACCTTCTTTCATATGTCCATCTTTCAGGTTTGTCTACTGTATGCTCTTTTGCAAGCAACATCGAAATCTTATTATTTATGATACTGGGATGCTTATTGCTTGGTTTTAGTGAATGGATGCTAAATTTCAAAGAATTTTTCGTCACACGACATGCTGTTTGAACCTCATACCGGGATGCTATTCCATGATGTTCTTTGTTTAATTGGTAATTTTCTGTCCAGGTGCAAAAAGGGCAATCATCCTAGCTACTTTGTTGCTATTTAGTTTATCACTTGCAGTTGTATTAACAGGTGTTGTTCCACCATTTTCGGAAGACACTGCTAGAGCTGTGAATGTAAGTTTCATTTGTACGTATATTTTACAGTCTTTTATGTCACTTAACAAAGCACTTATTGTACACACAAAACTTCCCTGGTTTGTATTGTTTATGATTTGTGATTTTTGATTTATGATATGATATGATGTTTATCTACTATTAGTAGTTTTCATTGCTGTATATGGTTGGGGATGTCTAAAGTGATTCCCAATTTGTTAATGGATGATTGATTAAGAGTTGTTAACTTGTATCTGAAAGAGAGAGAAATGAGAGGACATGTGAACAAATCCGTGTGTATGAATTACACCATGGAGCAAAGATTTATATTAAGTGCCATAATGCAAGGATAATTACAAGAATAAAATATGCTGCATTTACAATATACTATAATTACATATTTCCAACTCTCTCCCTAGCTAGAAATTAGAACATATATAACTAATTCAAGGACCTCTTAATGACTTATTGAAAACATCCATAGTTGATCATTTGATTTGACAAAGCTAGTGCTGATGTCTCCAGATTAGATTTTCTTTCTAATTAGATGGTAACCTATCTCTATGTTTGGTCCTCCCATGAAATATTGGATTTGAGGCAATAAATGTAAGGCTGCTTGATTATCACAAATGAGTGCCACTTGTATAACCTCGTCAAATAATAGCTCTTTGAAGTTTGAGCAACTATTTGAGCCAGATAAGCTCACAAGTAGTTGAAGTTATGGCTTGATACTCGCTTCTGAAATAGATCTTGCAACTATACTTTAATCCTTGCTTTTCCAAGAAATCAGATTATCACCAATAAAGATGTAATGACGACAATACATCCACATATCCAACAATCCATATATAACCTTTGTCTTCATATAGTAGACATTTTTCCTAGAGTTCCTGTAATATACTTCAAGATATGGATTACTGCATCCCAATGTCCTTCATGTGGAGAATTAAGGAATTGGTTTACTTCATTCACTGCAAAGGAGATGCCTGGACTAGTAAATGGTCAAATAGTTCAATTTCCCAACCACTCTTCTGTACCTTTCTGGGTCTGAAAGTGACTCCCTATCCTGACAGAAGTTTGGCATTAGGATCCATAGGAGTATCAGCAGATTTAGCACCCATTGATCCTGTATCCTTTGATGTTTGTCACATACTTTCTTTGGGAAATTACAAAGCATTCTTGGATTGTGCCACCTCTATCCCCAAGAAGTATCCCAAAGGGAATGGTGATTCATGACATTCTTAAGTTGTTTATTGTCAGTATATCCATGAAATTTCTCCTAACATCTCTCCACTTTATCGAATAATTTAGAATGTCTGAAAAGCTTTTTAGAATATATTGTGTGGGTTTAGAATCAACCAGTTATCTAATTGAGGAAGTAATCGTATGAGTTGTTTCCTATTCATAATGTTTCTTGATTTTTTTTCTTTGAAGTCTTGATTTTCTTACTGTACTAGGGAATTGGCTTGTACTAGCGATACTATACTTTTATAGTTGACCTAATTTTTTAGTACAAGTCTGTATATTGCAACATATTATTACACACCATATCAATAAAATTTCATTATTCCTAGTATTTATTTTCTTTGTCTTCCTACTTCCCTACCATAACCATATAATTTTGACAATTATTAAAAAAAACTAGGATAATAAATAAAATTTTCTCTATGTATTTTCAGGTTGTACATGTTGTGGATGCCACAGGAAAACTTGATCAAGGACAGAATCCTTTATCATATGTATCTTTATTTTCTAATACTCCTGGAAATTTGAACAAGGAGGTCAAACAGATTGATGAAGGTTTTGTATGTGGTAGAGACAAAACAGTTGATTTTGTGACTTTCTCGGTTAAATATGGTTGTTGGACCTATAATGACACCACTAATGACTGGACTGAGATGGATATTCCTACAATGAATGTTGTTAGTGATGCAAAAGGAAATGGAAGAATTACACAAGTTTCAATTAATACAAAGGGTTCTATCCGTTGGGTTCTTGCAATCAATATAGAAGAAATAGAAGATTTCGAGTTTAAAGGTACTTCTTTTAAAATGCATATTTGTAGTTTTCCTATTTGTAGTTATCTGTAAGAATTGAACATGATACCAGAGGGTTTACAACACTCACACACCCTACTCAACCAACTGAGCTAGACCTCCTTGATTTTAATATTGTATTACATTATATATCATTTGGTATAAACCAATTATCCTAAAAAGGCCTAAGTCATTAGGTAAATGGTTTTGTATTAACATCTTTAGTACACATCATCATGATCAGTATAAATTTTACTTTTGCTGGACATGATAAATGCTCTGTGGATGAATTATGTTTTTTAATCCCTAAGGATTCACCAGAAGAATAAAGTACTAAAAATTCTTTAGAATTCCCTTTTACTTTTAATGCAGGATCGTGATGAGAACTACATTATGTTGGTATCAAGTTGCTCTAGACCATGCCCATCAAATAGAAAATACTTTCTTTTCTTTAAATCTTTTACATGATGATTTGAAGTTAAATGTAAATTGGCAACGTAATCCCTTCTGGGATGTTTCTCACACAGGCATTGCCTGTTAAACTTGAATTGTCCGTCTTAAAAGTTAAAACCAATGATTTGAATTGTCTGTCTTAAAACCTATGTTAAACTTGTGACCTCTTATGAGGAAACCTATTCTGGAATCAGGTAAGGTCAGAATGAAAGTTTAGCTTGTTATGTGATGTTGTTTTTGCTTCACATTACTAAAACTGTTTGTTACCTTGCCCGAAGGTAAATTGTATCGGGGTTATAGAGTACGCATATGGAAATGAATGAAAATAAAGTATATAAAGCATGGAAGTAAAATTGTTTGGATTGTAAAACCTTGATGGCTCATACTTCGACAGGTTGTCTAAAAAATATTGAATATTGAATTGTAATATCTTGTTACTTTTCTTACGGTCTCTTATGAACCTTGTGTTTTACTATTTTAAGGTTGTATTCACTTTGATGTTTCTGAAACAAAGTGGCACGAGCAAAAGATCATAGACATATTCTATCAAAAACTTGCATAGTGGAGATGGAGGCATGCATTGATTAAAATGATATAGTTCTTGATACTTGTTTCTTAGTGTTGCTATATTTATGATTTTTTTATAGTCTGAATTGGTATTGTTCTTCTCACTCAACCTCAGATGCAAGAAATTCTGAAGAATTGATTTCAGTTGACAAAAAGAGTAGCGTGGATGGTTGGCACATTATTCAGTTTTCTGGAGGAAAAAATGCACCAACATTGTTTGATCTGACTCTTTACTGGAGGTCAGGTTCAACTCATAATTCTGATAGTCCTCTTCTGAAACTAAGGACTGATGTGAACAGATTAACACCAATAACCGAACGAGTCCTTGAGAAGCTTCCTCGTTGGTGTTCTTTGTTTGGCAAATCCACCTCTCCTTACACCTTGGCTTTCTTGACAAATCTGCCTGTTAAATTTTAGGTACTTGAACTGTGCCCTTGATTTATAGGATAGGTCTTAAGATCTTCACGTTAGGAGTTCTAATTCTTTTTGCCATTTTTGTCCTATTTATTGTCCAAATATTTGTATTTTATTTTTTATAATGATGTGTTTAACAACTTTAATTTTGGAGAGTCACTACAGTTAAATTTTATGAAAAATGCTAATAATATGTGAAATTTATATGAGTGATCTTGTTTATTGACTCACATGAATTTCACTGTAACAAAATAGTATATGTTAACTAACATGCTCCTAATATTTATATTATTTTATTGCCCGGTAATTTTATTCAGGCCAGGAACCAGCGACAGATAAATTTTTACACAGGTCGTGTTTAATTAGTGCTGAAAAATATTTTTTCTTGCTATAAAAATATAACAGCTAATTTTAATATGCACTTTTATTACAAAATCTTTTTTAAAATAAACGTTTAAGTTGTTCATCCAATCTAATTAATATTTTTAATATAATGGGAGAATTAATCTTATATTAAGGCATGCGGATGAAAACAAGCTATTTGAGGTCAACAAAACTGCTTTGCACATTATCTATCAAAATAGCAATGTCAGCAATACATATCTTAAACAAATGTAAAACAGTAAAAGTCCAGTGTGTCTTTTCTTGCACAATGCACATCTATGTTTTTTGTAGCTGTTTAATATAAAGGGTTAAAAAGCAAATATAGTCTTCACTATTTAATTTTTTGTATCCCACCAAATAAAAGGAAATAAAGTTTTACTTTTCCTTCTCTTCATTTTCACCAAATAAATTATATAAAACTTTCTCTCTCTCTCTCTCTCTTCTTTTCATTTTTTTATATTTTCTCTTATTTTCCAAACAAAGGCATTTACAAATCAACATCCCTATACTTTGCTTATGATTTTAATTATATATATAAATCAAAGTTTAAAAAGAAGAAAATTATAGTAACGAACCTTGTATTTTTCTATCGCGCAACTCTTTGATATAGTAAATCCACTAAAATTTATTTTTTTCTAAGCACTGTAAATACTTATATGTTAATGATACTTTTTTATGCACACAAAAATGACAATGACGTTTAAGCTTACCACCCCGTGCAAATCATTCCCCCTTTCCACCACTAGACGAATCATAATAGTTTATATGTTACATGTTAATAATATCTAAATGTGTTTACTACAATTCAGTACAGTTTTAATCTAATTTAAGCAGATACTCACTAATAAACAAATCTACAAAGGAGTTAACGAATAATCTATAAGCAAAGTTAAATGAGTAAAGTATGCTTTATTTTAATTTATTTCTTGTTTCGGGTCATTCCAAAACTGGACCTAAAATGTTAGATGTGCTGGACCCTCTTGATTGATTGGACCCGAAATTTAACTTGACTTTTTGCTTCAGAATACTTTAGGGTATATTTCATTTGCAGTTGAAAATGTTATAACATGCATTTTAATATAAATAATAAAATGAATATAACAAAAAAAATTCTGATCGATTATCAAAATTATTTTTATCTCAAATGTAATTTTATAACAGATTTCCAAGCATGCTTTTAATCACACCCACTACTACTGCCACACAACGTTCGGAAAGCTTATGGTGATTATTACTCTTGTTCATAAAAATAATTGACAAAGTAGAAACAAAGAAATTTCAAATAATGAAGTTCAATAGACAACTCACATAATAGACACTCATACATTTATTTTAGTAATCAAAGTTTCGCTCTTATGATCATTAAGCGAATCTAATAAACTTACAATAGAGTTGTGGACGAGTTGTTCATCATATACATTGATTTATTTGTTTTAGATGGCACAGTTGCACCATACTTTTGACGCATTTAATGTTTAGAATCAACCTATTAATTTGTAATTTTACCAAGCGCCACTATGACGCACATGCACTCCATTCTCAAGTAACTCATCCACCTTTCAGTGCAGGTAAGAAATGCAAGGTGTTTCTACTTCCACGCAACATGTGTTGTTTCAATTCCAAATCACCTTTATGAAAAACCAGGAAAAAACAAAACCAAAAACGCAGGAACACAAGATTGGCGTGAAAAGTGAAAACCATTCACTCGATTTTAAATTTTTAATTAAACTTTCTATTTAGAGAAAAATTAAAAATGGATAGGTTAATTAAACTTGGAGGTAAAGTAATTTTCATTTATGATGGATTTTGGAGGTAAAATTATAAACCAACATAGTTTAGGAGTATGATATTATGTCATATAAATGGTTTTTTTTATCATGATCACTTAAATAAACATACTTTTGAACGATATAGGATTATAAAATATATTTTTTTAAAAGTTTATCTAATTACTATCCTAAATCATTTATCTATCAGGTGTAGGAAAAAAAATCTGAAGACATGGATGGAAATTGTAGACAATATTAAACTCAAGTAATGAAGCTGTCAGTGTCAGGTGGCCCCACAAGTTTGGAAACTCTTGTAAGCATAGCTTGGCTAACCCAACCAAATTGTTGTTCTCTCACTCACTCACCCTTCTCCGTTAGTTCTCATGTTATGATTCAATCTCACAGAGAATCTTATGATTCTTTGAGTGAGCAGAGAGAGAGATCAAGACACCCCTCCCTCTAAGAAATGCGGTCAATTCCTCTGGGAACCTCAGTATCTCCAACTCTCATAAACACCTCAAAGTTATCACCTTTCAGTGTTAATTTTAAGAAACCAACCACTTTCCCATCTTGGGGTTCAACTCCGCATCATGAATTCTCTCTCGCCCAATCAGGTGCCTTATTTCTTGTTCTTTTTCAGTAGTAATTTGCTGCACTGCTGGATTTGCATGCTTAACTTCTTCTTTCTTTCTTTTTCAGTTATTTTCTTTTAAGGAAATTATTAGATGGGTTGTTGAATTTGTTGTATTAGCAAACATGTGTCAGACCCTTTAATTGTTATAAGATGCAGTTGATGGTCATTTGTTAATTTTATCCAATTCTTGGAAGCTGATGATGTCTGAGAAATTTGAAAGCTGGAGTCTAGTTGTCTTCGTAGGAAGATTGTCAAGAGAAAATTGTGGGGGAATTGAAGGACAGATGATCGAAGGAGGATTAAACTAGACGATTTTCAGTGAGTGTTGCGGAGAGGCATGATTGTAAAAATTAAAATTTTTAAATTATATTTGATGCCATTTTCGGCATAAGAAAATGATAATGCCATTCTCCAAAGTTATTTGGAATCACAAATCATTTATTTAGTTCACGTAATCCTAACTCTTAAATTTTACCTTGATCATCATTGAGGACTGAAACATCATATATAAAGTATGGTTTAACTCTTCTCCAAGTTTCTATTTTCAGTACTACGGATTTTGATTTCACTTAATACAGAACCATAATCGTTTTGCCCTGATTTATTTATGGAAGCCAACTATGAGTGGGGACTAGTAATCAAGGAGTGGATACACGGGGTGATGGAATATTTCCCATTTATTGGATCTAGCTCCTCTAAATTGAGCAAATGTGTATAGTGAGAAAGTAAGTATTGATCCAACCTTGATTTGAATAATGTATCTCATAAACTTTGCACTCTTTAAATCAAGGGTACATACACACCTTTATTTTCTTTACGCATATCATTTGTTTGAGTTAAATCCTTTCAACATGGTATATTCTGAGATGTGTCATCTGCAAAGCTGATAGTATTCCGCATTAATGTTATGGTGACAAAAAAAGTTATATTCTGAGTTGTTAAAGGGTGTGATGTTTGGATGTAGGATTATGTAGAGCAAGTCAAGTTGTTGATTTGTTCCCGACCGTGTCTCCTGAAATTATTGTTCGGGAGGCCAGGTTAGAGGACTGTTGGGAAGTGGCAGAGACTCACTGCAGCTCCTTCTTCCCTGAATATTCCTTCCCATTAGATTTTGTGCTGAGAATGGACAGATTGGTGGCCATGATGGCAGGATTCACTCTACCAAACGGTTGCAAGAGAATCTGTTTGGTTGCCGTTACTGGCAACTCATTTGGTGAAACTGTATTATTTGGAAGTGAAGATTTCAAGGTTGGTGGTTTTGATGGGAAAATCAGCCTCAACAAGGGATATGTGGCTGGTATATTAACAGTGGATACTGTTGCAGACTTTCTTCCTAGGAAGGGGCCATTGCGACAGAGAAGGTGAGTTGAAGCTTACTTCTGGAACTTAGGTTTGTGTCTTTAAGATTTGCATCTTAAATTTTGTCAACTTCATGATTCACCATCTTGTTCTTGTTGCTTTAATGAATATTCTTCTTATTTTTTACTTCTGCAACTTTACCTATGTCTTCCTCTTTTATCAAACTATATAGCCAGTCCCTGGATAAAAGAGGAGGATTGTCTATAAATATTCAATGTTATACCAAACATAGGAACTGATGTCCAGAAAATGTCCTCTGCACCGAGCATCAATAAGATGGTAAAATATTCTGAAAAGAATTTGATTCCACATAGTTATGTTCTAAATCATATATACCCTAAGCACATCCAGCTTACCCTTTTTTAAGTCTCAAAACAACTACTCCCTCTGTCCCTAAATATAATTTTTTTTAAAACTAATTCACACTCTAAGAAAATTGGTTAATATAGTTAGTAACATTAAATTTGTTAACAATTTGTATTATTTTGCCAAAATCCCCCTTAAGTTTGTTGAGACTCATAATCTCTCTTTTTTCACTTAATTGCTTTCACACCTAATTAACTAATGTGTGTTAGTTTTTTTATCCAATTCTTACAAGAGATATAATGTATTTATCTTTTAAATATGTAGCATTTATTGTAAAGTAATAAAGGGCATTTGGGTAAAAAATAATTAATGCAAAAGAGAATTTGAAAAGAGTCTTATAAAAAAGGACAAATAAAACTGAAAATAGAGTCTTATATTTAGGGATAGAGAATAAATAGCCTTGATATCCTAGCATATCATAAAGCTGTTGGTTAAATAACTGATTACATGCTCGTTACATTTCACATCCACAGTTTCTTTTTTGGTTAATTTGTAACCTTTCAACTGAATGTGCCAAAAATCTTCTTTTATGCTCTATACATTGACCTAGAATCCTTTACCCTTCAAAATGGTTAGCTTCTGATTTTTCTAATTCTGTACATGACCATGTTGGATTATGATATTCATGGTTTATGCTTCACTTAACTGCTGAATTTGTGCTGATAGGTGTAATTTTTTCTTCTTCAAAATACTGTAGGACTGGAGTTGCATACATATCGAATGTGGCAGTCCGGGAAAAATTTAGGCGAAAGGGAATAGCTAAACACTTGGTAGCAAAGGCAGAATCACAAGCCAGAAGTTGGGGGTGTCGTGCTATTGCATTGCACTGTGATTTGAAAAACCCTGCAGCCACAAAGTTATACCAAGGCCAAGGTTTCAGGTGTATAAAGGTTCCAGAAGGAGCTAACTGGCCACAACCAAAGACCTCACCGGATGTAAAGTTCAACTTCATGATGAAGCTTCTCAACAACTCAACTGTTTCTAAATGAATTAAATACTCCAGAGTAGGGAATAATTGTGTTCTAAAACATACTGTATTTTAAGAAGAAAAAATGCACAAGAAAAGGACCTTCTGTTATTGAATTGTGTACATGAAAAAACCAACGAATTAGAGGAAAAATCACTTGAGAACCTTTTAGATTGCTCCAGTAGCAAACATTTGTACAGTAATTGGCATTCTTTTGTATCTGAAATGCTGAATGCATTCAGACAAATAACAACGAGCAGAATTGGAGTTAGAATTGCCTAAGCCCACTAATTGCAAAATACTTCTTACATAGAAAAACACGCTGCCATGTTTGCCCTGCTGTTTATGGATTGAACTTTGATAACAAGAGGGCTTGTCATTTTTTTTAGAGTCTTACTAATTAGTATCTTAAGAATGCTAATTAAAGAAATAAAAAAAAAATAATTAGAAATCATATGAGAATGTATTTAAAATTATAGGAGAGAGCATTTTTATACATCCTAATAAAATTATTCTTTTTTTTTTTACTTCCTTAACCAGTATTCTAAAGACATTAATTAACATTTGTTTTATATATATATGTTTTCTCATTTTTCACTTTTTCTTTGTCAAGAGAAGTTGATATCCAAAAAATTATTCTCTCCGCAAATGGAAAGGTCACATCTTGTCAGTGAGCCACGAGATCAAACGCATATAAGAAAAGAGTCGATAATATATTAATATTCAATGCCAAAGCACAACGAAATTACACCACAGATCCTGATCACAGTGATCTCAAAATGTGATGTCCCACGAAAATTCTATCGTAGAGATTTCTGATATTTCTAATCCACAACAGACCATGTTCCATATCAATTCTGGCCCACTAAATCTTTAATTCATCCTCTGTTGCCGCTGATGCACATATAGAGAACCTCTTTGTATAATGCAAAAATAGAAGCGTAAAGCATCGAATTATGACGCTCCTACCAACTTGTTCAAGGCTGATGTGTCTAAACCTGCAAAGTCCTTTACAGCTGCAAGCACAGCAAGTCCAAGCTTCACAGCATCGTCATTACTAGGTGCCTACAGTAACAAGTATGTTCAGTCTGAATCAGTTGCATTGTTTTAATATTGCATATAAACACCCCAACACTAGCTGTGAGGGATTTTACCTCAATGTTAAGGGGAAGTACAGGATCATGGAGTGATAATCTAAGAAGGAACCATCCACCATAGCCAGAAACTCGGACCTGGTTGAAGATTAGATCAGACAAGAAATAAATTATAATATACGAAACAGAAACTCAAGCAAACCAATCATTGCAGGTCAGAAATTTGCACAAGGGTCTCATTGCATGTTATTTTCAATTTTGGAATTTGGAGCACGTTAGTCATAACTGTCTCAGTAATGTGGCTGAATTTTATGGTCAATGCTAACTAAACAGGCTTTGCTATTTAGCAATAAGCAGCAAGGATAAACATACCCCTTCATAGTTCACAGGAGCCTTGAGCAGACTTGGATCAGAGCCTATTGAATTCTCCAAATGTTTCAGCACAGCTTCTCCATATTCCCGAAAAGATCTGAAAGCTCTGACATGTCAGTGAATTCATGACATTAATGTATGGATGCATGCAAACAGAACATTTATACACTGGCTTACCCTCCTTTCAGATCTGGATGGTTTTGGTTTATCTTTAATCTCAGTTCTGCAGCAAAAGCTGGCTCCTGAAGTCCGTCTATTAGATCAGTCAAAACCTTGCTTCCACCACCCTTTTCAGAAGCTCGTGCAGAAGCAAGTTTATTTAAGATCTTGACCTGCACAATAAACGTCACATGCAGACCTTTGCGGTAGTTCTGATTATTAAAACTAATCTTGGGACCCTGCTTAGCTTTTGCTTTTAGGTAGAGCGATTTTAAAGCATAACTTTCGAACCTCTTTAACCCAATGTGATTGATTCCTTGATTCTACAACACGGTGCTATATCCAAACTCTAATACAAGGTAGTTCCAAGTTAAAGGCCGTTTGGTGCAAAGCAGAGGTGTATATATGCTTGTCTATATTTGAAAAAATTATTCAGTACCCTTTATTAACATCTTTATTTTAAAGTTGAACACTTCAACTCCTGAATAGGTATATTACTGTCACAATAACTGATTAATGAAGAATAAATAATTCAGTGACTATTTTCTTTACCCAATATGACTAAAATAAAAATCATACCATTAGGTATGCACCATCATCAAGCCAATGATTTTCCTTGAGAGCTCCATGTCCACTAGTTTCAATTGCCAAATGTGACTCCTCGCCAATAGAATTCTGTCAGCAATATTGCTTCCAAAAGTTAAATATGTACTTATATTGTGAAAATATGAAATTCAAAAGTAAACTATATATATAATTTCATTTAGACTGCTTCTGTTTTGCAATTTAGCCAGGTACCACTGAGATCGATTTAGAAAAAAATATAGCCAAAATGTACTAGTGTCAAATTTGAAATAATGGCACAGTCAAGCACATAGGCGAAAGGTTTTTCTTGTTTAACTAATCTGATGTATAATTTATTGAATTATAGGGAAGCCCTCATCATACCAAACGAATAGCTTCATCAATCACATTTTTGTAACCTCTTTTGAACCGATGGTGTCTGCCACCTAAGACAAATAGCATTAGCAAGTTATTAACACTATCTCATTTCAACTAATTTGCCGTTCAAATTAAGAAGGTGAGAAGGGTAGACTAAAGATCATGCCAGTTTAGATTCCTCCATACCAAGTTTCTTCTCAATAAACGTGGTGAGCCCATCAGAAGTCACACTGTCTGTGACAATAGTTGTTCCGGGATGCTATGGAAAACAAGAGGAAAAGAATTAGGAGTAAGTATATAGAGAAGTATGAGGTTAGAAAACTAGGTCTGAGATAACTAAGAAAATGAGCCTCACTTCCTCAAGAACAATAGCTGCCATTAAGGCAATTAAACGATTCCTGTTGAATTCACGGCCAGTGAAATCCACAGCAGCAGATCTACAGATGAAAGTGATTGATGCTTAATAAATTTTAAAACAGTAGTCACCTCAGTGAAACTGATCCTTACCTGTCCACATCAGTATCAAAGATAATTCCAAGATCAGCTTTGTTATCAAGGACTGCTTGGGTTATAGCTTTCATTGCTGTTTTGTCCTCAGGATTTGGGATATGATTTGGAAACAGGCCTGAATACAAAAGCTATTTGTTACTCAAAGAATCAAAGTCCATTTACCATACCCAGTTCAAATCATTCCTCCAAGCATAGTTATTACCATCAGGCTCCAAAAATTGGCTACCAGAAGTTATTGCCCCCAGAGGTTCCAGAACCTTTGCCTATTATTCACCAAAAAGTAAAATCAAATATCAATGTTTGATGCAAGAGCCAAAAACCTTAACCAGACAAGACATTCTAAATTTCTGAGTGCTTTCAAATTAAGGAAAAATATATTAAATATTTGACTTAAGGGATAAGTGATGCAATAGAGGTTGTTACTATTCCTAAGTACGAGTACCTTGTGCAATTTCACTATGACAACAGAGTTATTGTTGGTATAGAGTTGAACAACTTTTGAAATTGATTCATTAGTTTATGAATTATTAGTCTTTCCCAGTGTCCACAATCTTTTATATAGATATTTCAAGTGAAAATGCATCATACGTGATAGTTATCAAGAGAACAATAAAAGTTGAGGAGATTAAAGGCAGCTTACTGCAAAAAAGCCTCCTGCTCCATTGCCTGCATCAACAACTATATGGAAACCCTCCAATGGTTTCTCTGTGGATAAATAATGCAATAAAAGTTAGCAAACAAGATAAAAACATTCAGGAAATAAACAGTAAAGGGAAGAACTATAAATTATACAAAAAATAAAAAAGAATCATAAAATAATGTCTCCAGTTAGAGTTTAATTTTCCCACTTCATTTAAAGAACAACCCATTATTTATATCTCCAAACATATTGACTATTATAAAAGTACTTCAACAAAGTCATGCCTATGTTTCCAGCTGCTTTGCGAACCGCTTTTACTAGATCAGATGTATAGACAATCATGTAATCAACTTTCTTAATAGATAGTGAAGCTTTTCTCTCTGAATTCGTCAAACTTTCTTCTGCAAATTGATTGTATATGTCCGCAGCTCGCTCTAAGATATCTTTAATGTCAGCCTTCCCAAACCCACCAGCATTTGTGAAAAATTTGAATCCATTCCTGTTGAAAGGTAGATGACTTGCTGTTCACAGATGGGACATTTAAAATTAGTAGACAAAATAATATCCAAATTCATATATCTATGAAAAATAATTTTATGAATTATACGAATCAAATTGAATTGAAACATACATAAATTGGTATTCACAATCCATGGACATTAACTAACAATAACTACTAAATAGCACATGAATAATGCAGAAAATAAAATGGCTAAACCAGAAAAGCACTCAACCAAACAACTATTGATATTGTCAGTACTTTTGCATGTAATTTTGTGTTTAATCCATGCTAGCCATATTTTACACGATTCATACAAGAAAAGATAGAATGCGGAATGACGTTACACGAGAGAAGATTGGTGTAGCACCCATTGAGGAAAAAATGACAAAAAATCAGTTAAGGTGGTTTGGACATATACAAAGATGGCGACAAGAGGTGCCAGTTAGAAGAGTAGATAGAATGATTTTTAGCTTGGGAAAAAGGAGAAGAGAGAGACCAATAAAGACATTGGAGGAAATTATCAAGGGAAATCTCATACTTAATAATATTTCTGAAACTTTGGTTTTTAACCGTGTTGAATGACGTCATGTGATCCATGTAACTAGTGGGATAAGGCTTTGTTGTTGTGCTATGTCCACAATCTCCACATATCAATCAAAAAAGGCTTTTGCATAAATGGGCATGCTAAGAGGCAAAAGGTAAAGCTTATAGGATGAAATTGAGACAAAATTTCAAACAACTAGCAACATTTTAAAAGTTAGAACAATGCCATTTAGCTAGAAGTTTATAATGTACCTGTTATCATAATAGATCCATCAGCAGGACACAAAAATTCTTCATTCTTCGTAAGTGTACTATTGAACATGGCTGGTGTTGATGCTAATCTAGAAATGAATCAACACAACAGTATTAATACATTAGGCAGTGAAAACCATTGGGGTAATAATACTAAGTATCCATGATGAAATTACATATGCTGAAAACACAAGGAAATAGTATCATATCAGACAAGTAAACCCATCACTACTACCATCCTCAAATTCTAATATACTAAGTGCTTTCTATTCACCTTCTTCACAGTTTCCAGCTTCAAACAAAAAATTTATGCATGTTTGATCAAATTAACTGAAAATCCATGCTAAAATGAATATTATATTACCTTGAAAAAAAAGCATCAATGTAAAGCAGTAAAGGTATATGATTGGCCAGGTAATTGCAGACATTGAGGATTTAAAGCAAATAGACTTTACCAGTACTCAAGCAAATAAAAAACACAAATAATTGATATGAAAAAAAAAATAATATCACCCACCCATAGTGGACAACTTCTAGGCCAGCACCAGCAAGACCTCGAGAAATTGCATTCTGAAATTTGATCAGTTGATAAACAAATAGTCAGTTTTAAACAAAATATCAAATAGAAACCTATTTAAAAGCTTGTACGGTCTCAAACTAGGAAGGTTGTAAAGAAAGATCTCTTTTGCGATAATATTTTTCATCACTTCAAATTACAAGATCTTTGCAAAATCAAATGAAAAATTTCAGCATTATGCAAAGTGTCCTATGAAGGAAATAAAAGTTAAAATGAAGTGTTGAACCTCTATGACCTAAAAGACTGACAACAGTATAAAGCAGTAGGTTTCCAAATTAGTAATATTCGTTATACCTTTCAAGGCTATCAGAAAATATGCATATAATTGAGACAATGGACTACCATTTAGTTTCAAAACCATAAAAATTTAACACAACCAACAATCCTTTATTATATGTTAAAGGTGGGCAGAAAAAAACTTAACCAAATGATATAAGGAACAATCTAAACCTGTAATAATTTGGCTGATATTCGGGAATCATGGCCAATAGAAACTCTCAAATGCTGAGAAGCATCAGCTTTCTTTTTCTCCACTAACCATGCAGCAAAAGCAGCTCCTATTGCTTCAGCAACAGGTTCAGTGAGGTTAACTAGCTCTCCCTCAACACCATCAACAGCCACACCACGAATGTCACTGTTTAAATTAATTTTATTAATAAGTTATATACAAGTCAGTGTACAGGATGTAAGACCAAATAAATGCTCGTCATCTTAATAAAAAGGAAGATGGGATTTGTGTAGCTAGAAGCTTTCTGTAAAATACTCTACTGTATACAGTCATCATTATACTGAACGCAAAAAGATTATATAGCCACTGGTCTTTTCGGATGATCAGCCACACTGGGACTGAGACACAGCCTGGACTCCCACGGAGGGCAGCAGTGGGGATATCAATGAAGTTTTCATGAAATGGTTAATCTTTTAATGTGTTAAAAGGAAAAATAAGGTCTTAAGAATTAAATAGAATACGATAAGATTTATTTTTTATTCTCTTTTGTCTAAATGCTACACATACACAATATGGATTGTGTACAACAATTAACAAGCCAATGGGAAGGAAAGGAGCAGAGAGGATTCGACGGTATTTTATGTCCATCTCATTTCCTCTTTTTACCATTAAGAAATTTTCCAGAGTACTTCTGTTCCTGTTTTCATCTCTTCCTTCCTTTTCAGTTACTCTGTCTCTCTCCACATACATAACAGAGAGACAATATACATTGACCAAATTTATATTAAGTTGACAAAAGAAAAGGGGGGTATAAACTTATTAGCTTGCTTGTAATCAAGTGGTATTGACCTGCCATTTTGAAGCTTTAGAAAATCTGTCTTGTCTAGATATGGCACAGCAGTAGCAGATGCAGAAGCTGCAGCTTGAAGGTACAAACACCCATTAGAAAACACAATAGTTAAAAACCACCAAAAGGTAGAGTCGTAGAGAGTAAAACAAGTTCTGTAAAAATACAAGTGAAATTTATGCCTATATACAAATACTGACATATTAGCATTTAGCACATTTGAGAAGCCCATTTAGGAAGGGTTAGTTAAAGAGAGCAATTGTTTTAAATGTGTTTTAAAATGTATGAGTTATATTATTCACTTCATATCATCCTGTATAAATGAGAGTCTAGAACAGACCATTGCATTGAAAATTTCTCTGGACACTAAAATGATTCTGGGGTTTGAATAAAGTGCGCAATTGCATGGAAGAGGCAGTCCATGCCAACTTCCTTAGCGGAGAAGGGCCAAAACAATAATAGTCCCTTCGACCCTGTGTATTCTGTTGGTGGCAGTGTGACACACAAACATTTTGGATAATCTTCACTGATGTTGTTGCTGCATATAAATAAACATTTACACCTCTATCAGATTCATTCAGATTTCTAAGTGCATCAAATGTCTTAATCTCATTTTCCTATTCAATAATTTTCCATCAATTACATCTTTCTGATAATCATGGGGGATGAATTGTTACTCTATCTCTAACTGTAAAACACCAAAAAAAATATCATGAAACTTGGATTGTAGCAACAGCTAGCGCTAGTTCCAATTTCAATTATGATTAACTAATTAATTTGATGAGGTGTTTAAGAAGGAATAATCTGCTATTAAGAATGATAGTATAGTGTGTAATTGAAGGGAGAAACAGATGAAAGGAAAAAGTATAGGGTTGAATTGGAGAAAGGAGTGGAATGAGACCGACCTGCCATATGAATATGACTCAAGTTGCAGAGACAGACAGTGCTTCCTTCAATTGCCGCGACGGAGAAACAGAGACAAGTGTTTGTTTTCCTGTAACCTTCTCTTCTCGGAGTTCCACCAAATCCACTTTACAGTTTACAACAACCCTTCACGTGACATGTTATACTTACACCCACCTCCCTATTCCTATTCCTATTCCTATTCCTAGATTAGATAGAATCCTAATCCTATTCGGCTATTCCTATTCCTGTGGTTTTTAAGTTTTGTCCTCTACAGCCTACAGGTACAGGGACACTATTGTCTTACACAATCATCATACAAACTGCACCATAACATCCTCATCCTCAAAAAATTGTTCAAATAAAAATAATTATCTATTCATTTATCCATATAAATCATAAAATTATTAATATTTATATCACAATTAATAAAAAAATATGATTATTAATTTTTTAAAATGTATATTTTATACTACATTTTTAAAATGAAACTTTATAACATGATCTTCGAATTCTCGTTATTAATGGATTTTATTTATATCATAAATAAAGATTATTAACTTTTTTTCATCTTATACATAGTTAAGGAAATAAATATATGCCTATTATTCAAAATAAAATTATTAATTACATTTGAAATAAAAATATTTAATATTTTTTTGAGTAATTAAAAATGTTTAAAAGTGTGTATTTAATATCCTTTAACTTACACTGTAAATACATGGGATACAACAATAATATGTACTAAAATTAAAGTAGTTAGATTTTATCGAAATGGTTGGTGTGGACTTTGGAGCATGAATGACAAGCACTAAGTTTCAAAACTGGTTCCAAACATTAAATAAACTTGTATGACATGCTTATTTACTTGGTCTTGCTTCTCTTATTCTTGATGGGTCATTTCCAATTGGGCTAGATGGTGGAACCAGTTCAGGCCCATCTGGGGATGCTCGTGACGGTTTTTTATTTTTTTTGTTATTGCTAATTCCACTTCCCATGTTTACTAATGCATTCCCCTTTTTATTTTTCTTCCCAAAATTACCGTGAAAAATACAATGATTTCGTTGCAAGGAGACCCTCTTAGATTGACAAAGGGTATCAGGGGAGTGTTTTTTGGGGGTAATTTTGGGAAGAAAAATCAAAGGGAAGTGCAATTAGCAATAGACTTTTTTCCTAATAAAGCAAAAGGCCTAAAACCCTGTCCAATCCAAGGTAGTCCCAAAAATGGCAGCAATCTTAGATCATTTTTCTCTGGTCAACACAATCATGGACTTTGAACTGAAAACCTTTTGGACCCCAATTATACATACAGACCAATTATGCCTTAAAAAAATAACAACCTCCTCCCCCCCTCCCCTCTAACCCACCCACCCACCCCCCAAAAAAAAGTTAATTGGAGAAAAAATGTATAGGTTGTTTCTCAATTGATATGGATTTGGATTACAGTCATATTAGTGCAAAATATCTAGTAGCTTTATTAATTGCTAACCTCTACCAAAACTTTTATTGGTCACTTTTAGTGGGATTTTTACTTTCAACAACTTTTCAATTAATCTATAAGACTTAAATCGAAATCTTGTTTTAAAAAATTGAGTTTCACTTATACCAACGACATATTGGTGTTAGTTTTTTTTTTTTGTGAATTGGTGTTAGTTATTTGTTTTAAGAGTAAAATAAAATTTAAAATTATCAAATGTATTAAACCAACCTGATTAAGATTGTATTGATGTAGTTGAGGTCATTAGGTTAGGTTAAAAAAATAAAATTATTAAATTTAAGTTTTTATTTTCACGGGATATTTATGAATTTTTAATTTAATATTACTGTCAACTAATTGTATTTAATTTTCTTTAATTTTAAACAACAAATAAATAAATTTTAAGAATTAATATTTTTTCAATTAATATATAACACTTTTATAATTATAATTTTATATATTTCATTGTTTTTTTTTACTTAGAATGTCATAAAGAAATTGGAGTACCAATTGTAAATAAAGATATTTATAATACTAGATAAATAAAATTAAAAAATTAAAAAATTAAAAAATTAAAAAATTAAAAATCCCCAACTCTAAAATTTAAAATGTATAGACTTAATTTTAATATATATATGTGTGTGTGTGTGTGTGTGTGTGTGTGTGTGTGTGTGTGTGTGTGTGTGTTTTGAGTGATTCGGTTAGCTCTAGTTCAAAAAGTTAATTTAAGAACTAAATTAAGTATAACTACTTTTGTTCATATTTGAATTAAAATAAATTAACTAATCAAAATAATCCAAGGCAGTTTAATTAAGTGAGTTTGGATTCTTTTTGGATTTGTCAGATCAATTCACTCCACTTTTTTTTACAGAAAAAAAAATAGTTAAACACGCCTAAAAAATAGAAACCAAAAAGAGGTACACTTGTTGGACTGTAAGACTATATGTAGAACTTCAAAGTGAATCTTTATATTTGGTTTTTTTTTTTTATGATTTTATATTTGGTTGTTAGTAACGTACAATCTTCCCTATATATAACGGGCTTAATTAGTCCATTATCCAGTAAGTATTCGACTCATAGATTTAAGGGTATTTATTTGATTATGTGAAAGAAGAAGAAAAAAAATAATACTTATGATTTAGATACGCATTGTTTTTTTATATGATATCATTTATTTAAAAAATTACTGAGATTGTATTGCAAGTAGGTTTTAATGTCACATATAAAATATAACCCTGGATTACTTTGAGCATCTTGATCGAGCCTGTGTAAAAGTCACTACTGCATCAAGCCAGTTTTGCAATAATTGAATTCTTATGGAGTTATTTGGTTGAAGAGAAAAAAAATTTAAAAGAAATTTTTAAAAAATAGTGTGAATCACACTATTTTATTTCAAATATTTTGTCTCAATTATCTTCCATTTTTCCATTCCACACAAACAAACCATCCCTATCAGTCATATGTTCGCAATTGGGTGACTGAAGTAGTAATTGCTTAGGCACAGTCAACTCCATAGACAGATGACAACAACCTGAGCAATTTCACAATCACACCCATGCATGTTTGAAAATTGAAAATGGTGCTTTTTGACTTTTAATTTTGGGTTACCAACTTTGACTCAAACCAATATGAACACCTTGTTCATTTTCGATGATCCATGTCTACATTAACTTTTTTTTTAAAACCAATTAAAATTGCAAACCCGAAGCAGACATGGAACAAGATGAAGTTGACAATTGACAAACCCCAATCCCCATGTGGGAAATCTGATATCTTTAGTTGACTTGTGAAGAAACATCTTGGGATCTGTGATTGATCCAAAAAAAATAACATGGCTGGGTTAGCCAACTATTTTCCAGCCCTTATAATAAACCCTCATTAACATTCACATGCAAACCCTACAATCTTAGATTAAAGTATTAAATAAGTGTACATACATAATCTTTGTCCAACACAAAAACACACATTGTGCCGATGTTGGGGGCATGAAATAGTTGAAATGAGCTGTGTTTCTTGACCTTTGTATATCTTTGTTTGCTTGGAGAAAAATTAACTATATTATAGTAACAAGGTCACACGCACCTACATAAATAGTTGAGTAAGTCATAATCTGAAGTTCATGTGAGGGAAAAAAAATTGATATAACTGGGATCCCAAGAGATCATTTACTATTTTCCTGTAACTGCGGCATACTTGGGGATCGTAATGTGGATTACAAAGCTACTTCGTTTTCGCCATTTCTTAGGCGGAAGAGTAGCATTTATTTTTGTATTATCATCATGCTAATATTTTTTTTCTTCGTTTCCAATTTATTTATAATAACATTAACAACTTTCTTACAAAAGAATGAAATGTGGGCAAGTTTGCAGTATAATTGGTCAATGTCATTCGTACATATCAGTAATGGTCTGCAGATTAACCACATTAAAATACAACTATTTATTACTTAAAATTATCTTTTATTACTATATATATGATTTACAATATGTTAAAGAATAGTGAAATTTTCTGATGTGAAAATTTACAATTATATATTAAAGTGAGTTTTAAGTACGTTTCACTAAATAAAGACCCAACTCGTTAAGTCAAATTAAAATGACACCATAATAATATTAAAAAAAAATGATACCATAATATCACCTAAAATTCCTCAACCAACTTATAATTTTTTTTATCGATAGAATTAATGAAGATATCAAAAAATTTATAATACTCATATATCTTGGTCAATCAATTAAACTAGATCATTTAAATAATTTATAAATCTTTGTATATTGATATATATGATTTTCTGAAATATAGTCAAGTGAAGTCTACACAATTTAGTATGCACTTTTTTTTAGAGATATCACTATGAGAGGTGCGTAGCTACTTGACTACCCTCTTTAATGTAGTTAGGTCTCCTTATACTATTTAGTAGTTAATGTAGTGTTGCTTTTAAATGTCATACATAAGTCATTAATAAATATTAAACTACCAATTATTGGCGGGTTTTCAATTATAAAGTATGTCGTACCTTTACAATTAAACAACTTCTTTCCATCTATTTTTTTTTATTCTAAAAACCAAAAGAGTGTCACGTGCATTTTTTCCTCCAAATTAATGTATTTTGTTTGATATTGTACCATAAAACCATTTACCACTTTCTTCTATAGTAGACTTTTTAGGTAAATTAATTATCCAGCTATAACTAATATATATATATATATATATATATATATATATATATATATATAGGATCCTATTGCACACAACAATTATTAGCTAACTTGAGTTCACATATGCTGAACAGACTGAATCAAATTATTAACGAATTTCGCCTAATTTCTCTTTCACATTCAACGACCTCAACCTTGTAGCATATATTTTTGGTTTGTAGAAACCAAGATCTAATGATTTTGCCATATAATCAAAAAGAGATATTTCCCTCGCAACCACCATTGAATGAATTATTTAAGGGAGGTGACACCCATATGTTGAGAAGGGGATAAACTATGAAGTATAAAGGGGAAATCCAATAACAATACACACTTAAATATGCATGGCCACCGTAAGTTAGCGTTGACAATCATGGATGACACTATGACAGTAGTTGGCTTGCCAATTTTGGTAACTAAAGTCGCTTTATTGAGAAGCTTGCATTGTTAGATCTGTGATGGTTGTAAACAAATTTTCTTACTTATCATTTTATTATTATATAAAATATTAAATAAAAAATTGATTAATATTGTAAAAACAAAAAAAAATTAATATTTTCTTGGTTTCGTAATAAGAAATTTAATTATAAAAAATATTACAAGAAGTTTTAGAATTAGTTCGTGAATTCCCAGTCTATCACAATCAACCTTATCTTATACTAACGATGGTTAGAAAATTAGACGCACAGGTTGCTTCACATGCTAACAGTACAACTGTAGAAGGATTCACTATTGCATCACCACTAGGATATTTATAGAAAAAGACAAACAAAATACTATTATTGATGGCAATAGTTTTGCCATATTAAAAATGGTGCCGAGAAATGGCATACACAGGTAGTTTTTGAGCGGAAACAATAGTGAATAATATATTGTAGCATATGCGAAGGTGTTCCCAGAGTTGGACGCGGTAGACAAAATGTTAACGGAAAATAGAATAAAGGGAAAATTTGAAAGTAAAGGAAAATGTAAGAGTTAAGTTACAGTTGTTACCCAATAGTTTTTTTATGAGAATAATTTATTGTGATTATACTGTATTGTGAGATTGAACTGTCATAAAATTGAGTAATTGACTTTTGATTCGTTAAATTAATTTTTTATACCGCAAAAGAAGATTATTATAGATCTAAACCCTTTTAATAAGGTTATTAAATGATGATATGAAACATTTTTTAACACTAGACATAAAAAATAAACTCGTGCCTTTTTTGACTTTTTCATATCTACTTAATGTCTGTTGAAGAAATAGGAGAAAAAAGAAAAGAAATTTTTCATATTTTATGTGAATCTTATATTTTTTATTTTTATTTTTCTTCTATTTTTTCTCTTCTACATAATTAAACCCATCCATGAAAAAAAAAATTGTATACATTCACTTCTTCACCTTGTTAGGATCCATTTGACTGAATAAATTTCCTCATATGAGACAACTGTCTTGTCTTTTTAATTATTCCTAACATGATTGATGTTGGCAATATTTGGCAGTTGTTATCACGTAACATCATCATCATTTTGTGTGTTTTGTTTTGTTTATTTTTTGGGACAAAAGCTTATGGAGAATCTTCCTGAACTAGATACTTTTCCAATTAAGGCACACGGTTTATTGTCCAATTGTGGGGTAAAATGGCCAACGGAGTCTACAACAAGGTGTTGTTCCATACTTCAGACCCTGCTACTTGATGGAGAAAAAAAAAAAAAAAAGCACTAAATTGGTTGATGTTGCCTGCATTGTGATTATCAACTTTTACTTATTAATATGATAGTATTATGTTATATGTTCACCCAATCTCTGTATTGCCATTTTATATTGAGAATTGATATCCTTGTCCTAATGCTCCAATGTCCTAGAAAACTTCGTGGGCAGTGTATCCCCATGATCCTGAGATCACTACCAATATGTGGGCCATACCTCAGTGAAATTCAAACAAAAAAATCAGAAAAAATAAATAAGTTTTTTGTTTTATTTAGGACTGCAGTTGATTACTCGATGATTAGTTTGTCTGTCTCCTAAAGTAACTACATAGAGGATAGTAACTAATTGACGACTTCTCCTTGCATTGTAAAAACTAATCACTAATTCAAGGAAGTAAACTATACTAAAAATATGAAGTTAGTGTCTTCATTTGAAACATTTTGTGTCACCTTAATTTTGATTGAAATCCTAGGCCTCGATTCTCCTAATTAAAAAGTGACATTCACGTAGCTAAAACTAACTCTCTTTTAACGTTTAATGTAAGAAACAAGAAATAGGAACAAGCGATTTGGTTTCCTTTAACTTTCACTAGTCAAATTAAAATATCGGCATTTATGGTGCTGTGGACCGTTGCAATTTGCAAGTGTTACGTAGTAAAACTACTTTGTTTGAAAATTTTGATCTTCAGAAATGGTAAAGAAGTCAGAACAGAGAGGAATATTAATGCTTTTTTGGTTAAACTGTCACCTTGAAAAGTTGATAGAAACTTGAATATTAAATTAAGAACAAAGACAAGCATTCTTTGATAGAAACTCATGAGTTACATCATCCCATATATAATTGGAAGAGGGATTCTCCCTCAATAAGGAAATATAGTAGGAGAGGAAACTTCAGTCAAGTGCAAGTTAACGAAAATATTACCCCTTTAGTTCATCAAAACGGTTACTACGTTTTAACAAACAACGCATAATAGTTATTATGGTGTCATAAAATATGTTTCTGAATCAAACGGGGGAATATTTTTGTTAACTTGCACCCAAATACAATTTATGCCGAAGGAAAAGCAACACCTATACAACAAAGGCAACAACACTACAGCTACTGAAATCTGTTATAAGAATAGTTAGCCGCATTGATGTATTGTCTCCAACAACTCACTGGCGTAGCAACTGAAAATAGGGTCGATTTTGTTATAAAGCAATACACAATGTGTTAACATTGTCGGTTCCAAGATTAGACTTGTGTTGATCCTTGTACCAGGGAGACCCTCCATCAGAATTGTTCTCAATTGGACTACCTTGATGCAAACCAGAACCTATGCCATCATAAGCATTAGATGTCTTGAGTGAATTCCCCTCAGATACACTATTACCATTAGTACTAGCAGAGCTAGCGTTTGAGCTCTTTTGCTCAGTGTGAATGAGTTTTCCAAATAACAAGATGTGAGGTGCTTTTGTTTCATTGGATTCCTTGAAATTCTGGCCAGGATTTCCCACTGTCAACAAGCAAGAAATGTCAACATTGGCCTTAGTAGTGGTGTTGTTCTTATAGGTTCCACAAGGTGGCCTAATAGGTTGTGCTGCTGCATGGTCAAGCCTTGAGAAACCTCCTAGAAGCATGTCTGTTGGGAGCTTGTTGAAGGGAAAATCAGATGGAGATAGTTCAAATTGAGCATGCCTGGCTCCCTGTATGCCTCCAGAACTATTACTATCTTGAATGGTGCAAAGAGAGTTGGTGTAATTGAGAAGGTTGCTAGAGAGTGATGGCATTGGGAGTTGGTTGATGAATTGAAAATAAGGATCCTGAAGAAAACGTTGTTTCTTTCTAGGAGGTGAGTATGCAGAGAGATTGAATGTAGGCATGTTTGAGACTAGTTCAACCAGCCAAGGGTTTACACACTTGACATTTTGAAGTAAATCTGGCTCATCCCACACCACCTGAAAACATAACATCACAAATTCTAGATTACTTCAAGCCAAATAGGTAACAAAAAGAAACAAAAAAAAAAGGCAAAGTAATGCTAAAAGGTAACTCGAACTTCAAAAAGTAAAGTTCAATCAACAGTGCCACTCGGTGAAGGGCAGTGCCCAATTGAAGCAACCATGGTACTAACTAGGAAGAATTGTCAGTACTGAACACATACGCTTGATATGATTTGCTACTTTACTGTAGTTTCAACAGTTGTTACTATTAACCGTTATTCTTTTATCAAAACGGACCCAGAACATTAAAAAAATCCATTTATAGGAAACAAATACTGCTAAATTTAATTGCTGCTTATCACAGCTCATACAATTAGCAAAAGAAGTCAGTGTCATCCATTAACTATTTAATAGGAATAGGAAAGACACATAAATAAGAAAGATAGAAAAAAAACATTGTTGCATGATTGCATCAGAAAATTAATCTTGGTCTGACAAAGTGTAAACTTTGCCGAATCTTTTTTAAGCATTGAACAGTTTTAGAAGAGGGGGCTAAAAAGGAGATGACAAGAAATCCAATGAATAGTTTAACCATTGAAGAAGCAAGCAATGTCACTGTTGGTCAAATCAGAGTACTACTACACAGCAGAGAATAAAGTAGTAGCCTCTGAACAAAGACAAGTTGAGGAAGGGGGGATCTGATAGCAAAAGTTAACACATGTTAATGAAATAGTAAAAGGGGAAATCCATTCATAATTATGGTGTGTAGTGTACCTGCAGAAGACGCCAAGGAGAATCAGGCCAACGGATGGGATCTGCAACCTGAACAGAAGAAATGGTTCCCATGAACCAGCTGATCCTAGAAGAATCCTCAGTCTCGAAGGGCATTTTGAATCTCATTCCAGAACACCACTGAATTTGCATTGCAGCCTTCACAATAGAAGCCTTAACACAAAACTCTGGTGAACTAGCCCTCGGATAGTACACAACCTCAAAGGGTCTTCCGTTAACAGCACAAGTCACAGCCTCAACCACAGAGTCAGGAGCCACTCTTCCCACCATCTCATGGTCACCACCACTTTTTGCACCACTCACAAAACTACTCTCACTCCCACACAAGAAGCCACCACCCCCACCACCAAAGAGAGGGTTATTCCATCCAGAAGAGAACTCAGTCCCTCCACCAATCCCCTTCTTGGCCCTTCTTATCCCGACACAAAGATCCCCATTTTCTGCCCTCAGAAACACAATAGAGTCCCCAGCAACAAGCCTCTTCTGGTTCACGAAATTGCTCCATCCAGTGGTCAAAAGATGCCTCCTTGGTGTCCCTCTATAGATGTGCCTAAACTTCCAGCACTGTCCATGCATATCCTTGGCAATGATGGTCTGAACAGGAGGCTCGGCCGAATAATCCAACCTTGGGAAAATGGTTTCAGCACAGTAACGAGGCACTGAGAAGCCTCCACCATTGTTTGCATCAGATTGTGTGAGAGTCTTAGCAAAAGAAGTTGGAGGTTTCTCTTGATTCTCAACTCCTCCACTGTTTGTGTTTCCCAAGAAAAAATCATCTTGTGAATCCAATAATTCATGTTCCCTCAAAGGGGTGAGTCTCATTTTGACATACACCTCGTCGGTGTCAGGGTCTGCCATGTATTTCATGGCAGAGAGTCTGCAAGGGATGAGAGGTGGAACACGGGTTTGATGGTTTTTCCCGAAATATTCCACCTTCCCATGAGCGTGTTCAGCGTGGCCCTGGGGAAAGTAAAAGACTTTTGTGTTGAGGGGTGGCATTTGAACCATGGCACCGGCACAAGCATGCCATAGTTGAGAGTCTAAGCACCTTTCTGCTGAATCCATAACCATAAACATATCTCAAAAGGGTTGTTTGGGGTATGATCAGTGTGAGATGCAGAGAAGAAAATGAAGGAAGAAGAAGAAGATGAAAAGTGAATTGGTGGTGGTGGATGAGAAAAGGAGGAGAGAGAAAGAGAAGAGAAGAGTGGGGAGTGAGAGAAAGAGAGTGGGAAGTTGGAAGTACATAAAGACACAAATTGCACTCTCTCTCACTGTCACACGCGTATGTGGTTCTCTCAGTTGCCGACCATAACACAAACATGAATTGAAAATCGACATTAAAGTTTACAACTCACGTACTCATAAATAAAACCACATCACTAATAAATATTTATATCACTATCAAAATTAATAGTATATTTTTCTTTCTAAAAAATATTACTATAAGGTTTGTATCATTTTTTATTCCTAGAAAATATGGCTTCACTTTTGTAATTATTGTTCTTTTTATAAAAACTTTATATTCTTCTATTAGACTTTTATTGGTATTCTTAATTATATGTTGTATATATTTTTCATTCTTACTATATTCAAATTTTAAATTTAATTAATTGTAATATTAATATTCTTAATATATTTTGTAAAATAAAATTAATACGATTAAATTATAAACATTATTTACTAAATTTTATGAACATTTATTCAACGTTGATTTGTTTTGAAAAATTTACAATATTATATCTAAAGTAAAATATTTTGATACCTGATAAAAAAAATTAAGAATAAGAAAGTTGTTTTTAATGTTTGACCAATAACTAGGTCAATTGTTAGATACTATTAGTTGCTTAATTACATTGCATGGATTAATTATCAATAAATAACTCAAAATAATTGGCCAATTGTTAGACACTATTGGTTTGTTACGTGTGGTTTTAGGTTGTTTAAAAGTGTATACCTTTAAGTTGTTTAGCATAATAGAATTTGTATAAATAAAGGAAAGAATATGAAATATTAAAGAGTGAAAAGATATTTATAAGTTAAACAATTTATAATATTCAAAAATATTAAATCACTTAAAATTGAGATGGTGTAAATTAGATTGCTTATAAAAGCACTGTAGATGCTTTTAGTTTTGTTTTCCTCTTCGTAATAGGCAAGGAATTGTGAACCAAACATATGTTTGCATCATGCCGCAACAGAAAAAAAATTATCACTGGATCTTAATTAATGGTCATGATTTGTATTGTTTTGAGTCTTTACCTCTAGTAATGCATAATGTTTGCGTTGGAAGTCAAATTACAAAATATTTTACTCGATCGACAAAGTCTCTACACAGTCACGGACTCACGAGAACAAATATGAATGTCACATGCCCGTAGTTTTGATATTGCTAGGATAATTCTATAGGTATTTGCAACCAAAAAATAAATAAATATCTGTAACAGACGACAGATAAATACTCGTTTAATGGAAAATGTTTTAGAATCGGAAATTTATTCACAAGATTTAATGAGAAAGGGATATACTCGATCACCCCATCTTATATACACATTTATATATCAAATTGTTTAATTAAAATACCTCATATATTTATATATATATATATATATATATATTATGAATTCTACTAATTTATTTAGTAAAGTATAGTCTTGAATTTTAATTAATCAATGACTCAATATACATATATAATTATTAAATTAAAATATTTCATATATAATTTTTATTCTCATCCAATACAGAATAAGTCCCTAATTTAACTGAAGGTCTCTAGGGATAATCTTCAAATAGATACTCAAATGATGAAGAAAAGTAAATAAAAAACCGATGAAGAAAATTTTCGTCCCTAATTAAAATAAAATAAATATTTTTGAAGTAGATAATTAAGGTGCGAATTGTTTTAAATCAACAAAACCTAGATTGATGTTATTTCTTTCAACCTTGATATATTTTTTGCTATAATTTTCTTTTCTTTCTTTGACAAGAAATTTCTTTTCTTTATACATTAGTTAACATTATTTTGAAAATATACTAATGCTTACGTTGTAGCAAATGTTAACAGATTTCATTAGATATTAATGAAAAATAATAAATAAAATTGTTTTTATTAAAATTATGATAAAATGTGTTAATAATATTTAATATTATATTTCTAAAATATTTTTTATTTCTAATTTCTTTATCTTTACGCGCACTAATTAACAATCTAAAATGCTCGAATAAATAAATCACACGCGCTCCTACCACGAAAAGAAACCACATGCAACCTAAGGCGAAACTTTAAAGTTGCGAATATTGATCCTAGCACTTCTATTTAATGCTAACACTAATCAAATCGATGAGCCTTAAATGTAGACAGATCATATAGTAATAAGAAAAGGAAGCTTTTAATGTGAAATAGTAATGAATATTTATGGGGTCAAAAGGGAAGCCAGCTCTGCTCACAGTACACAAGAAAACTACAATATATTAATCATTTCAACACAAATATCAGAGAACAGAAACATCCAAGAATATGTGTACTAGCCTTTAAAATTAGCATGAGAAGTAATGCTGATTAAAAAATGAGGTTTACCTATCATGAAAATTGTCTTAAGCAAAATGAAATTCAATATATTTGATTAAGATAGTCCATATTAGTAATTTACTAGTTTGTTACTGCATTTCTTTATAAAAATATTACTTATAATAATAAAAATACCAAATAAAAAAAATGGGTAAAAACCTTAGAAATACTATAAAATTACTAAATACTGTAGTTTTTACTTAAAAATTAAATAGATTATTTAAAAATGGGTTAAAATAATTTAAAATGGTTCAATCCTTAAAATTACTCTCTTTTGCACTAGCCCTGTTAATTTTTTTTTCATGTTACCTGACATTTTCAAGATTAATAAAGTATTAAATATTTTTAAAACTTTTAAAAATCAATATAAGAACATTTTAAATATTTAACTAAATATTGTTGTTGTCTATATACTAAAATCATTTAGTGATTATTTTTGTTGTACAATGGCAACAATAATGTTGAAACCTAAAATTGTGCATAAAACTATTCAAATTTTCGTCACAAAGTCAATTTTAAATAAATAAAAAATTCTTTCTAACTAGTATTTTTATGATATTGGTTTAAATTTTTTTTAAAAAAGTATTAAATAAATCATAAAAAATTATAAATAACATAATTTTTTGTTTCTCAATAAAAATATTATATTTAAATTTTTTAATTAATATTATAGTGTACTGGTTAGTATTTTTCAATAAAATAAAATATCTAGCAGTTTTGTTTTAATGATGAGTGATGAAATTAAGGCAAACAAAAAGTGATGCATTAACCAGAAACAGGTTGCTGGTGCCCGAGACTGTAACTCTTTGGCTCTCCCCTAAACATGGCTTGGTTCCCCAAACCCATAATATGAGGAGTGGGAAAGGATCAATTAATTTACTTAATGAGAATATTCAACACCTCTGCTAGGTAACTGTTATGGATAACTTGCATGTCCATATTTTATTTATTTATTGATAGTACTAGTACAGGACAAGATCAGATCATAATAATGTACGAGTACTTAGATATTAAAAAACGGGATTTGTAATGTACTTAGATATAAAAAAAATACTATCAATAAATTTTAATTAAATACGTAAAATGATCTTATTCATTGATTATATATGTCTTTATATGAATAATAAACAAGACTTATAGTTGGCTATTATGTTAATAAAACCTTTTAATTTAATAAAATGCGAAATTATTACAATTGCAAATAACTTAAGAAATAGAAAATTCTTACAGGAAAATTCATTTAGAATATTTTTTAATGTTCTTATTTAATCGTTTTTAAAATATTTTATTTTTAAGATGTATCTAATGTTTGATTTTTAATAATAAATAGATAAATAAGTTTTGTTGGTTGGATATTCAATCATGTTTAGAATTGTCACTGCCGTTATAAAATAAAAAATTATTTAAAAAAGGGATTAGTACACAAAAAGATATAGTAGTAAATGTTAATCAGTGTAATATTAATCAAGGACTTAAAATTGTTTTTTAATTAAAAGAATTATTAATATAATCTAATGTAATGTTTATTAAGACATTTTAATGTAATTTCTATTTCATTATTAATTAATATCTTAATAAAATCCTTTAACTTACTGTTTAACGACCAAAATGCAGATCATTATATTATCTATGAATTGCAGTTGCAGGCATTGATTATACTCCACTAATTTTAGTGTTTGTATGTTAGGGTACTAATTATGAGGCACAGTAAGAGACATTGATATATTGAAAGTGAATATACAAAGTTCGCAAGACACCAAACTATACTCAGTTGCATGCAAAAGCCAAAATATACGGTGAGTTACTCTCGGATGGGCCTGCTTCTGAAGACAACGATGCTGTTTTCTTCACCATTCAAAAACTATACCCTAACTTCAAAGGAAGTTGAAAGGACAATTAATGTTTATCTAATGCTGCAATTTGTTTAAGATATATAGAAAATTTGGAGGCAGGCCAGGCTTGTTTTCTAATTTCTACAAGTGGCATATGCTATGTTCACAAAAATATTTTATCTAATTTCAAATACAAGTATGAATTAATTTTAATCTATTTAATAAAATTAATTATCCTAAAAATACATTTTATTTAATTTTCATTATTTTTTTTACTTTTGACATCAAATTTAATTAATGAAAGATAGTTTAGAAAAAAATTAAATAAGTAAAACTAAATGATATTAAATAATTTTCTTATATTCTAGACTGAAAGGAACACGTGTCTTAAAATTAAAAAAAAAAACGAAGAGAGAGAGAGACTAAAATGAAAGAATAAAATCAAATAATCGCATTATACTGTAGTCTTCATTTTATAGAAATTGACGAACTCTGTTTTTTTTTTTTTTTTTGAAGAAGAAATTGATGAAATCCTAATATAAGGAATGCATTTTTTTTATTAAATTATGTATTATACTAATAAGGAACTTTATATTCATATAGGAAATTAGTATATATATATATTTCAGTATCAAATCATTGATATTTTTTTCTGTATATGACTTTCTTTTTTTATATTTTTTAACCGTGAAATAATTTGGCATAACTTAATTATATATTACCTTATGCGACTGTGTATTCTGATGTCATTAAGAGAAAAAAAAAACAAAAACAAGAGGGAGAAGAAGAAAATGATTTTGATATTGCAAATTGAAATAAATTTGAGTGTGAATATGCACGTATGTTTGTGTGAGCACATGTAGCAAAATCAATGCGCCTCTCTGGCTCTCCCTCTTAATCCATATAGACACACACAACACACCTTTTCTTTTAAAAATTGTTTAGCTATTTTTGCTTTCTCAAAAACAATTTGCTAAACAATTTATATTGAAATAGTTCTATTGATCGCACATTCGCACCATATTTATAAGCGAGAAATGGATAGACAATTTATTTTCCATTTGGTACATTAACTCAATTCAGAAAATGTTATAAATATCTGTCTTACAGTACAAATTAATCAAATAAATTAATGGGAGTATGAGACCACGCTTTAATTCATGGCATTTGATTGGCCTGAAAATCTATTTTTCCATTTTTATGTTCACGTGTATATTAAATTGTAACCACTGGAAGAAGGTGCAGGGAAAAAGCAACCTGAAATTGACGGCTAAACCTAAAATCATCATTAAAACTTTGTGGTAATGAAATAGATACCATACCGACTGCATAAACATCAGACTTTATTTGTCGACCAAGACCAATGAAACTTGTGTTAATGGATCATATACACCACCAACTTCATAACAATAGACTACTTTAGTCGTAAAAAAAAATATTTGATACTGTATTATCTGTTCATTTTTGTTTTGAATACTATACTTCCTTTCTTTGAGTGATTAATATGTAATATATTTTGGTCTATTTTAATATAAATAAACTAGTAAATAATGGTTGATAATGCTTTGAGTCTTGAAAGGAAAAAAATGATGATATTAAAAGAATTTCACTTAGTTATAATTCAATGGTTATCAATTGATAAAAGTCACAATCTATACAAAATTGTTAATAATTAATATAGAGTTTAAATAATTATGTATTAATTGTGTAAAATAATTCTATATTATCATTCAATTACATTTTTTCATTGGTATAACTTTAGATATAATTATTATAAAAGTTAATAAATTTATTATATATAATAATTTATAATTGAATAACAATATAAAATTATTTTTTTAATATAACTTATAAAAATATTCTTTTATCTCTCATTTAGAAGTTCTGAAAAGCTTTTAATAAAAGTGAGCTGAGAAGGAAATATACTGCATGTACGAGTTTTTTTTTTTTTTTTTATATAACAACAATATAATTGTCTAAATCTTATGATTCACATTAAATAATGTCACTATTGTAGGTGAGCTGCACAATTTCTTAAGTCTTTTCATTGTCTTCATTAAAAAATTGATGAGGGCCACACTGCATCTATAACATGATCTTGTTTAGAGGTTTTTGTGTAATATATATCCTCCAAATAGTTCTTTTTAGGTAATCTGTTCTGTAGTGTTGTTTAGCTCCCACATTTATAAAATGTTAGCCTGGACTCTTAATGGTGCTTCTTTTTTCTTTTCTTTAATAAACAAAATTGCATAGAATCCTAATAATGTTTGAAACTAAGCGTTTAATCCCGAATATTGTATTTTGTAAGGAAAAAATAATTTCACATCATTATTCCATAAACACATCAAATTTTTTAGCTAGTCCTTATATGTACCAATTTGTGTTTCTTTTCTCGATAAATATTTGGAGGCTTACATAATTCCCTTATTCCGTTATACAGTCTCATAGCTTTGCCTATAAAATTATATTCTATCAATGACCAGCAAAATGTTTTGTAAACTCCCACAGTCATTACTTTTGGCAACTATTTATGGATTATAAACATGTAAATTAATTACCATTTGTTTCCTTTCCCAAGTCTCCTTTCTTTTTCCTTTGACAGAAATATTTAAATTCTTGCTTTCGTTGAAGGTTGAAACAAAAAGATCTACTAGTGTGAAACAAAAATAGCAAGCTAATATAATGATGAGACTTGAAAGCATATATGTTTCTAAAAGTAAAACACGTTCGTGAAGATAGTGACATTCCTAAAATATTAAGGAGTGTTTGACTAGATTACAGGATGAGGTCGTTAATTAATTGGTATAATAAATCTAATTTTATATAATCTTAATATAATTTATTAATAAAACTAGTGCCAATCTGGAAATTGATTAAATTTGAAAAGAAAAAAATGACTATATTTTTTTTCAAAAGCTAACAAATTGGATTTTAAAAAAATGAATGAAACCCACTTATATTATTATTTAATTATATACTTTTAAATTAATAATAGAAAAACTTGACTTTTGAAACAATCATGGATAAAGTACAACTTTTTTAACGACTCGTGATCACTTCATTAAATAACATTAAAAAGTATAGTTACACATTAAATTTAGTGAAATTATACTTGTATAATTTTTTTAGACATTAAAAAAATAAAAAGGA
>PYAF01001459.1:440404-451070 GCA_007407185.1 Glycine tomentella
ATAATTTTTTTAGACATTAAAAAAATAAAAAGGAGGAAAATGTTGAGACAAAGAAAAACACAATACTTAGTACACAGAGACTTACTATATGATTATTTATATAATCTGTTGATTATACTTTGTCCCTTATTCTATCTTACAAAACTATATATCCTCTAAAAGAAACCGGAACTTAGAGGATTTAAAAATAGAATCGAAATACATTATATAAATATAACTATCAACCCAATACCAAAAAACACTAACTAGAAGGAAATGCTACAGTTATTATTGGTGTGTATGTTTCATATCTCCAACGTAACTTTTTTATTTTTTTAAGAGCTAATAATTAGGAGTATATTTTTACTTCTGAACAATGAGTTTCACATGCACTTCAAGAATTAATTACTTGTCAATCAACCAAGCAGATGTGATTCTTAACACATCGATCGTATTGTTAAGTTATTGATATGATAAACTAATTAATCATAAATTATTATAATATATAAATTTAAAATTATAAATAAATTTAAATTTAAGTTATAAATAATTTAATAGATTATATAGAATTTACTATTCTTTGTATTTTATATATTTCTCTTGTACCTTCACAATTAAATATAAATAATATTCTAATTATTTCATCTTTCAATAAATTTTCAGTGAAAACAAGAAATTCAAGGAAACACATGTAATAAATTTTCAGGGTCAGAGGTAATGAGTTCAAGCATTGAATCAGATCTGAAAATAACCTCTCATTATATATTATCAATATGGAAGAGTTAGTTAGCAGTTCAAAACATGTTTGATAACCGTACCATACACATGATGATAGTTATCTTAATAAGAAGCTTTAACTTTCTCTTGGAAGAACTTTGAGCTATCTTTATGGGTTTTAATTGTGTTGATTTCAAAGTTACGTTAAGAGTTGAATTAATTAAGTAGTAGGAGTACTGTATTTTACTACTTTCATATTGCAAAATGAATTTATAGCTTAATTCATGCATACCCAAGTGATGCATTAATAATAATAACAACTTATTAAAGCAAAAAAACTGAGGTCTAGTTGATTAAGCCAAAATGAACATAACTCAGCAAGCATGAACAAACTAGTACACTACAGTACGTCCTTGTGTCTGACATGCCTCGAAAGATTGTTCTGTTCTGAATCGAGAGATGGGGTTATTTCAAAAGCAGTTCACGAAAGCCATCATTGAAGAAACAACCGACATTTCTCTGTCGTGCCATGAATTCATTGTCGGGGTCTAGTAAAAAACATAAGGTTATAATGTTATGTTATATTATTAAAAAAGTGGAAATATTAATTAATCTTCCTGATTCGCTGTCATTAACATAAGTCCCACTATTACCACAACGTTATGATTTATGAACATGGCTATCTGTAATTGAATTTTTGGAGTAAAGTTTAATTTGTGATCGGAAATAGAGGGAGGGATTCCTTTCTCTTGGCATTGGCATGGCAATTGCATTCTACATTTCTACGTGAAGACAGTTTGAGACTGTATTATTCATGGCCTTCGTCCTCCATCTTGTCAGACACTAGCTAGCTAGGTTGCAGTCACCTATATACAGTGGTTGTACTAGTGGACACAAATCTAGGGACTAGCTTACATTACATCAAGCACTTTATTTAGTCAAAATATTTTAACTAGAGTACATGAAAAAGACGCATAACCTTCGTTTTATTGCTTCACCAGGATATGTGGATCAAAGAATGTCAGACACCAAATTAAAAATGCACCTAGAGCTTTAAATTTCGTGGACATATATAGCTTTCGGATAGATTGGACCGCTTCAATATTTTAACTTCTATGCTTTCTTATCATAAAAAAAAAAAAATACAAAAAAACTGTACATTGATAATCAATTAAAAATCACGATAGATGTAATTTTTGAAAAAAAACAATAAACTTATATTACATGATAAAAGAAACGTTAATAACACATTGACTGGCCGATAAAAAAAGGAAAATAATTTTTTAACACATTGGTGCCATGATGACCACGAATTGTTGATTAATGCTGCACGTGATTTTACGCCGCCGGAGGCTCCTCTAACGCCGAACCGTTGGCCGTGGCCGTCGCTCTCGCTGCTGTTCTTTCTTTGATCGGGAAAAGAAAAGTGATCAATTAATTAATTACTAATATTATTCAGTGCGGGATTAAAGCCCTTACTTCAACTTGAGCTTAGTCCAGCTTGTAAAGATACATTTATCAATTCAGATTTTGTTTATAATTACAGTTTTCCAAAGATTAATCATTTTTTAATACACTGACATCATGATCAACACCTGTAATTTATAATTTTGTTTGGATGAATCGTTGTATTTTTTCTTTACATTTTGCTATTGGTGAACTAATAACTCAATATATACCTGATTAATAAGCGTGAACTGGAACTTACTATTAGCCATATATGTCAGTTTTATTATTTTATAGTTGTTAAATTCAAATGTTTTATATATCAAGGCACATACCCAACATTCATGCGTATGAGATTATTTATACACGTAAATTTTGATTTTAATTCGGAAATCACATATACATATAAATCAGTTGCTCACATGAGAAGATATTTTAAAACAATATATATATATATATATATATATAAATATTTGAAAAAAGAAAAATGAAAAGAATACCTTCATGTTTAAGGTTGAGACCAATGGCATGTGAGCTATTAATTGAATCATTTATAATACCATTTATTTTTAGTGAATCGTGTATCTATAATAATAATAATAATAATAATAATAATATTGGTTTTCTATTTATCGATGTATTTTGCTTTATTAAAATAAGAGTTGGATATATGTTTTAATATATTTTTTTCCCATGATTCCAAATCTATTAAATATCTAATTTGAATTTTGGGAATCAGCATGTTTTATATGTTTATTGAGCCAAGTCTAAGTATTGAGTTTTTGTGTAGGATCTAATGAGTTTAATATCCATGATATGGATGGATATTAAGTAACCTCCTGTCTATTTATAGAAGATCAGTAAGAACCCCCACTTGACTCTAGTATTTTGTGACGGATTATTGTTCCATTCAAGAGTCTGTATGCAAAAAAGGAGAGATCAAGAGGAAATTCTGATTTTTTACATATATGTTTGTATACGTATTTCCATGAGATCAAGTAACTTTTCTATAAATGAGCTTCAAGAGATACACAATTTATTAGTACTTAATATGATTTTAATTAACCTTAGTGGAAACTCGTGGTTCAATATCCATGACCCATTCAGGATGAAATTGCTCTTATTATATTACTTTTTTTAAAAAAAAATTTCCTGATCGAAGGCATTTCAGCCGAACACGTCCAGCCCAATATGAATTACGTAATTGACCCAAAACACATTAAGATAGAATGGCCCAATTATTTGGGCCCAACGTTGCCATTGCAAGAAATACACAGAATAAAAGTTTCCTTCTCCTTCCTTTTGAAACCAATGAGCAGCATCCGTTTTAGCGTGCAACATAACATAGTCTCTCCTCCACATACTCATTTATTTGTTTATTTGCTTTCAAGGCAACTGAAATAAAAGGAACTCTCACGTGAAACCCTCAACCACTCTAAATTGATGTCCCAAAATATGAGAAAAGGGGTTAGGAATGTATTTGGGTTTGAGATTAGAAAACATTATGGAGGGAACGAAATACCTACTCTAACTAACGTGATTAATTATGTTTAATTAATCTCTCACCTAATCATCTTTATTACCATACAATAACCTTAAATTTTTATTCAGCCACATTTTCGTTTTCATTAGATGTCCCTGCCTAGTTTTATCCTAATTCACACGTTTTTAATCCACGGTATTTCCATAAATTATTAATTATAAAATAAATTAATTATTTAAAATATAATTTCACAACCAGTTGCAGACACAAATATTCAAACTATAAACCGAAATCATGGGAAATGAAATTAAATACTAACGAATGCATATATTTATATATTTATTTGGCAAATAACAAAGGATTTCACATTAATATTTAATTTTACTAAAATTTTCAATCTTATGTACCAATTTCAGTTTATTCAAGTGTATCAATTTTCTCTAAGGTTAAATAAATAAGTTCTTTCATATTCTTATTTTATTAAAAAATAATTTTTCAAAAACACTTCCAACCACTAATAATACGAATAGTTATTAAAATACTTTTTATATTTTCAAAATTGAAAAAGAGAAGATGTTACAAATGTAGTGCAAGAAAAATGTGGTTGTTTGGTTTAATATTAAGAACCTATATATCATGAAATATTGAAAGACAATTAATGAAGTACTCGTGGCCCATGTTAGATACCATGTTTTAAAACAAATGTTTGGTTTAATGTAGTGCAAGCACTTTTTAATAATTTTTTAGGGGACTTGCATATTTTTTTTCTCAATCTTTCTCTCCCTGACGAAATAAACAAGTCTAAGGAAATAGAAATTATATTGAATACAATATAAAATAATAAATTCAACATAGTCAGTGAAAGTAAAACGTATTTAAGCAGCTCGTTTGGGGGAATGATGGTGATCTTTCGGCCCATTGAGAAAGTTGAAGAAAAGTTGTTGCTTTCTGCAGCTAAAAATTTATTCCAACATCATTTTTGTATTAGAATAGATTGGTTAGACCTAAGAGGTTGTTGATGAAATTAACCTAATTCTTGCATATATATTTATTAAGATTACCTGTTCAGTAGCCCAGGACACTCATGGGTCACGTTGGCGATTAGAGCACACTTAAAAACTAAATAGGATGGAGAACTTTAACCTTTTATTAACTTCATCAAAACAGTTAAGCATAGCTTAAAATATGGGAGATGTATACATTTTGAAAGAACATCACATCAGCTGGAGAAGTTCAACCAACTGAAATTTATATGAGCAATCAACTGAGTTTACTAGTAAGGTGTCATTTAATTTGTTGTTAGTTGTAATGTTGTGAGAGATCATGACATGTTGCCATGACATGTTACCAGATCCTATAGAATAACCCTCAAAGCCATGGGTAGATTTATATATAAGCATTGTCATTACCTTTCAAAACATGAATGAGTCCCACTAATAAGAATCATCATTTTGTTCACCCTCTACATCTTTAGTTCTGGTAGATATCTGCCAATGTAAGTAATTTATTATAAAAGATAACTGGTGTCTTTCCTTTTTTCTTAAACTACCCATTCCATAATTAAAAAGGATCATTTTTTTTCTTCTTTTCTTTTGCCAGCTGACCATGGCATTCGATCTCAAATCAGTGTAATCACCACTAAAGAAATTTTTCTGAACTAGAAAACTTCTTCCACGTTGCAATTTTTAACCTCCTAATTTTGTTGAAGGAGAAAATTATCCTTCATGGGTAGTTAGCACTCACAACCAACTTGCACAACGAAAATGGTGGGTAACAATGCCTATTTATGGTACATTTTTCGCGCAGCACAAAATATGGGAAATATGCACGAATATAATACCACCCATGTTCGCAATCTTCATGATACTCTCCAACTTTCAAAAAACTTCATCTACACGTTTTACTCTAAAATATATCTACCACATGTATAGATGTTTGTTAAAGATATGCAAAGAATAGGTCAATGTTTAGAAAAAAGCAAACAGGGCATAACAAATTAAAAACTTTCTTACTCAAGTCGAAATTTTTGCTACAAAATGAACTGCAAAAAGAATTCCCACAAATAGGGATATATATAAAAAGGGAAAAAATGAAAAGAATTCCAAGAAAAATAAAAAACAACCGAGACACCAACTCCTAATGACCTTAAGGGACCTACAATTACTAGACCTAAGACCCTACCCTTTTTGACCTGCATATGCCTACCCTTTTTTCCTCCTCATTACAATCTTCCCCTAACTGCTAAAATAAGATCATCATCATCTATTGCTCCTATTCCCCCAGTCCAACCCTGTACAAAAACCAATGAACCAAAGAAATGAAATATCAAAAGAAATAACATAAGACATGACTCGAGGGCAGCAATGAAAGAGAAATTTCCCACAAAGGATGACTCCTCCTTCACATCACATGTACTCCAGGGTAAGGCTGCTGTTAGTGTTTGGAATGAGTTCAGGTGAGGCAGCTGAATTGATTGCAAAGCCAGATTTGTCAAATCCCCTGCATCTCATTTCCAGGACCTTCTTATGAGAATTGGAGTGCACAGATGGGCAAAAAGTTGGACTTGCAGCAGGCCGATATTCGGGGAAGAGCCGACCGGACTTGTAACGAACACCACATGCATTGCATAGTGTTTTTGGCCCCATTGGCCCTGCCCTCCACTGTGGTGTCTTGGTTATCTCACAATGCATGCATTTCCTAACAGGTTGTGAGGCATTTTGATTGTTATCAGCTGGAACTACTGGAAGTGGCACCTTCACTTTCTTTTTCTTCTTAGGCTCCCCAGAAGCTAGCTTCGGCATCTTGGGAACAAGCTGAGACTCAGCAAAATTCTCAGAATCTGAAGAGGCCTTGGATGATATGACATTAGGCTGCATATTCTCCCCAACAAAGGAGGAGGCAGGGGAAATAAGGTTCATGGCAGGCCTAGGATTGAAGGTTGTAGGACGTGGGCGCTTGCTGCGTGCACGTCCACATGGCACAGGGATGTAAATCTCTGGACTGCGTGGTGGCAAAGTCTTGCCACCAGAGCAAGAACTGCTACTTTCAAGGACAGAAACTGGGCTTGATGTGTGAAATTGGGTGTTTACTGAGTCCTCCTTAGTGGTACATGATGGCTCTTCCACTTTGTTCATTGTTAGGCTCCCCCCACAAAAGGAATCCTCCACAAAGTTGGACAACCATTCCAATTGGACAATGTCTTCATACTGCAATATCAGCACCACCACATTCATCAGAATCATATTTTGCATTTCCAAATTTAAATGCATTTACTTCATATTCTTTTATGTATTTACAGTTCAAGCAAAACATGTAAACTTGGTATAGCATAATTCCTATCCAACTTTGCATGCCACTAAATAAGGTATAAATAAATATGCCGAGCTCTTCAAATTGAATGAGGAATACGAATTTGTGCTCAGTGTAAAAAGGGTATCATCAAACATGGATTGCTAGAGTGACCAATTTTTCTATGCTTGTTATTTGTGTGGGTAGTGGCATCACGTGATCATCACATGATATCCAATAATGATGTTCAAATAATGGGAGAGTGAGGGGATGTGCTGTGCCACATGTCACCGACAGAATTAAGTGTCATTTTAAATGACTAAAATGCTTTTTCTAGAAGAAAAAAAATCAAATAATTGTGAATTAATAATGTCCCCAAATTCGAATTTAAATTCAAATTTTTTCAACTTGGACAAACCTTTACGAAAAAAACAATTCCCTTGTCTATTGTCTAGATATTTTGGAATTTATTATTTTTGCGATGTCACAAAAATTCAGTTTTTTTCTTAAAAAAATTCTTCGCTATTTATGAAGTGAAGACAATCACTCAACAATGTTCCCCCCACAAGTAGAACCGAAATTTCATGTTATCTATTTACGCACAGCGCCAGGCTGGCAATAAGGAAACTTTTAAAACAGACAATCAGATCCGTACATGAAACACTGATGTCAGAATGAAGCAATACAACGGCCACAAAGGACTCTAGTGAAACAATGGGCGCTGATATAATTACAGAGCAGTTCACCGAATTCATGTGAACGCGCCAAAAACTTTAAACAAAAAACAAAATGCATAATAAAACTGCCACAGTTTTGAAAACTCACCGGAACGGACAGCTCCGCCGAGAGGTCCGAAGCACTGTTGCCGGAAAACACCGAGTCGGAGGCGGGAAATGAGTCGGACTCGGAGGGCCAGATGCTCGCCAACGAGTTACTGTTTCCGGCGGCGGCGGCAGCGACGGAAGGCAAAGTGGCGGCGCCGCCGTCGACGTCCTCGACGGGAAAATCGAGAAGGTCGTCGATGTGGTCAAAGAAGCTGCCGCAGTCTATCTCATCCATGAAGTTTGGTCCAACCATTTTCTAGACAATTGAAAATTTCCTAAGAAAATTCAAACGCGGAAAGAAAATTAGAGTGTGAAACAGAAAATGAATATGGAAAAAACAAAAACCACAACGGCTGTTATTGAATGTGGAGATTGTGGCGCATGTTAGCCATTCAAAGATTTTTTTATGGAAATAACTAGAGAGGGAAAAAAGTTGAGAAAAGGCAACTGACGCGTGTTTTTATTACTAAATTACTTATTACTTAATTTATGAAATGAAAATCCGAAATTGAAGATTTTCACATGTGAACACAATGAGTGTTGTGGCGCATGTTAGTGAGAGCTGGTCCAAATACCACAATATGAATATGGCATTTTGATATTATCCAGAAAGACCTTCATTTTCTCCTCTCTTTTTTTCCTTTGAAGTAATCAATTTGGAGATACGGAATCCCATTTTTCGCTTCATCATTTTTCCAAAGAAAAAATTGAATGGAAATGGAAACATTTTAAAAATTGAGGCGAAGTTGAATAAGGCCAGCCAGCGAACCTTGTATGTAATTTGACAATTCAAATCCTCCAATATTTTACAAAGAAAAATGAAATAAGCAAGAGGGAAACAAAAAAAAAGATTACAAAATTAAAATTGGATGGAATTGGTTCAAATTTTGGTTTAAGAAAAATGGTATGCCCAATTGTTGATTGTCCTTGAAATTGAATTCCCTTGGATGAGAAATAAAGCAAAAGATAGTACTAGCAGGGTTTGTGATGGTGGGTAAAGTTAAAAATTACAAGTTGTGAAGGAAATGAAACAATGTTAGACTGAGAAAGCAAACCTGAAGGGTAAAGGTGCAATCTTTTAAGGTAGAAAAGCTCCAATACACACACCCAATGAGAAACTGAGTAAGGATGGAGATGGAGGTTTGAGTTGAGAATGGGTGAGTTTTTGAAAGGAGAGAGAGGAGGGTGAAGAAGGCTTAAATGGGAAGAGAGAAGGAGAAGAATGTGATGGGCACTGGTAGGTGAGGCTCCTTCTTCATTGCTAGCTGTCTTTTACTACCCCCGACTGTCGTGATGTTGAAGTCTTCTTTCTCTCTCCTCAGATTACCCGCGGGTCCCACACACCCTCTGTCCCCATCTTCTCACCTCCATTCACGGGTAATGTAACAAATCTTATATTTCAATTTTCATCCATTCCCATTCCCATACCACCCCCAACCAAATACTATTCAAAGCAATTAAAAATATATATAAAAAAAATTGTAACACCAAACATGAGAAATTTGGGTTGAGAAAAAAATATTGGCAACTTTTACTGGGTCTTTACCTTTCTTCTTTGATGGGAAGTGCAACAACTGATTTGAGAGAGAGAGAGAGAAAAAAAGTGAGAAGCTAATAAGTAAGAAGGCACAGGCTTTGCATAAATAAATAGAGCAAGGAGAAGCTGTGTGTACTTGGGTTTTGTCAGGCTTTAACCGCCGTTGTTTCAGACACTGTTTGTCGTTAGTTTTCTTTTTCTTAAATAAAACAAAAAATTTACTGCCTGGGTTTGCATAAAGCGGTACGATAAAAATGTTCAAAAGTCAAAGTTTACGAGCTTCCTCCTCGAAGCGCGTAACATACACGGAAAGTGTCATTACTATTACGGCTTCAGGAACCGATGCTTCTTTTTTTTTTCTTTTATACTGCGATGATTCTTTTGTATTCCACACTGGATATCGTAATTTCGGATAGGGTTATTTTATTTATATTTATATTTACGCGTAAATTAAATTAAAAATACTGTAGTACTAGTATATATTTATTTTATTTTATTTATATATTATAAAATACAGGTGCTACTGCATTTTTATTATGCTAAAATTAATATTTGTATAATTATAGTTGTATTAAAATTAATATATTTCATATTTTAATGGATGTCAATATTAGTTTTGAGTTAAATTAAGAAAAGTTACTGATTTACTGTAATACATTACGCGTAGTATTACCCTTGTCTGTCCATGAATTACGATGATTACCAAGTTTGGATTTTACCGAACCGCCTGCCACATTATGATTGACAAATTGAAAGTTATTTATTTACTATATATTTTTATTTTTGACCATTTTAATTCCAGATTGCATTTGTGGATTTTTCTTTTTCTTGTTTCGAAAATAAAGAAAGATACAATTCCGATAAAATTAGTTTCAAGACAAATTTGAATACAACAACAATAGGAGTTTCGGAAATCCTAACTTTGAATATAAACCGATAATTCTTTGTTTTCAGCTCAAAACCAACAAAAGAGTTCTATAAATTATCTTGAACAAACCCCGTATGTTCTGTTCCACTTGCCCGGTTTCTATTTTAATAAAGAAAAGTATTTTTTTATAACGAAAACTATTTTCTTCACTTTTTATTTACATCGACGATACTCTATTTATTAGCATTATCAAACTTGACTATCATACTTTACATGTAATATTAGAAGAACTTAGTAGGTTGAACATATTACATAAATTGCTATATTTTTTTTATTTTTTAATTTCTATAATTAAAAATAAATAAATTTCAAGAGAATTTTACTTGATTGTCATGTTTAATTTAACAGATATTCTTACAACTATAATCTATAAATTATAATTATAAGAATACGAAATACCAACTAAAAAAAAAACTAACATATTCATAAAGTTTTTTATTCTCTCTATTTCTGTTCATAAGACT
>PYAF01001459.1:456844-473383 GCA_007407185.1 Glycine tomentella
TTTATGTTCATAATAAACAAATAATTGTCAGTCAACATTTACAAAATACATAAATCAACAGTTTAAATTGATTACAATAATTAAAATAACATATTTTTAAAAATGGAAGACAAAATGTCTTAATTAAATAAAACAAAAAATTAAAATAGTAAACTTTTTAAAAGTGAAAAATAAAATATTTAAATTAAAAAATGAGAAAACTAAAAACACATCTTAAAAAAACAGGAGAATAAAAATTACATTTTAACAAATATTATATTGAAATTTTTTATCATCCTAAAAAAGTTTATTGACATCAATTATCAACCTGGATTCCTCAAGGTTACATGTACACGATCACAATCTCAATTCTCTAATTAAATTATAAAATGTGTCATATTATTCCTCATTATTTTCTTAAAAATCAACAATATTATTTTCAAAAAATTATTACTAATGTAATTAAGATGAGATTGCCCAATCAAATTCCATGTCACACGTCATAGGATTGATAATATCATTATTATATCATCAATTAATAATATTATTTGACAGAACTAAAACAGAAAAAAATTACGAATATCAGGCGTAATTTGCAACAACAAAAAACACTGGGATGTCAATGAAGAAGAAAGGTGCTTGATGTTAAACGTGGAGAAAAAATAGGGAGTTTTTGCATGATTACATAACATAGGAATATTAAGTGCAACAAGTGAAAAACCTTTTGGATGCACATATAATTTACTCTAATTATATAAAAGTTAATAAATTTTGGATACATAATAATTGTTGTTTGATTGTATTATAAAATTTCTGTAATACATGAATTATTTCCTCTTTAGAATATCTATCTTAAAAATCAATTAATGAATTATGATTTTTTTTACAAAAAAAGCACATCCGTTCTGGAAAAATAAAAGATTAAACTCTAAGTAACACAAATACTATTTTTCTATGTATATATATATAAAGATAAAACAAATACCATCTAAACTCAGTGATACGCGAAATGTGCGGGAGCTGAAGGACAAAGAAGAGTGACCAATGTACCATTCTTTGTTTTACCTTAATTAACCTTGCCATGTTAGCATGGGTCCCGCGTTGCATGTTAGATGGTTCGGTCCACACGTTGATCAACGTGGCGAATATGGACTACCCCAGTTACCATGGACCCCACCCACTGAATTCCAGCAAGTTCAGCAACAGCACGCGACGTGGGGACTTCCCTCACGTGACCTTGCCGTCCCCATTTTTAGCCATTGTTTCTCACTCGTCACCTCGCGCCACTGTTGCAAATCGGGTGCTGCCACGTGTTCTTTCTGACTTTTTCTCGTCAAAGCAAAGTACCATGTAGCTATCTATCTCTTGTTATTTGTCATTATTTTTTTTTTTACACTTTTTATTATTTATTAAGATATTTTCTGTTGCTACAGTTTTGAAATGGTGTGTTTCGGTGCCTCATGTGGTGGTGGGGTCCACGTGTGCTAGAGCCGTACCTAAACAAGGTCCGGGACAAAATGTGATCTCTCAGGGACTTTTCTTGGTCATGCCTGCCCCACAAATCAGACCTTAATTTAGGATTAGGACAACCATTATTACTTAAATAATTTTATTTAATTCTAGCAAGCACATAGCGTATTAGATGAAAACATTGAATTATTATTTAGCATTGAGTTTCTAAGAAAAGAACTGAATATATAGTCCTCATATAATACAATTTTTTTATTTTTATCTTTCATCATACTTAAAAAATCAACTTAAGTTCATGAGAATACTTGAAGTTTTACTGAAAAATCAAAGTTCTTAATTACTATAACTATATTAAAAAAAGAACATTGAACTATTAACAAGAAATAATAGTGAGGATTACATTAGTTTTGATTTAAAAATTCTTGATCGATGCTTTTTTTTCGTCCATGAAATTTTGTTACATTTTTAATAAGCAGCCTCCACAATGAGTTCACCTCTTGAAGTGATAAGGAATGAATAAATTAAGTGCGAGTTTATTCTGAAACATATTGATTTTGAAATGACAGAAAAAATTGCTTCAGTTGGTCAGAAATTAATACTGGTATAGTTAAATAAGGATTTTGGAAGCTGATTGGACGTTGCAAGAAAAAAGCACAAGATGATAAGAATGTCTGATCCATTAAGGGTTGGGCAGCTCATGAGCAGAATGCAGTGAGCTGTAAACTTAAACACGACAATGGTGAAGCAACGAGATGAAAGAGCCTGCATGATTCAGAGTGTATGTTGACTATTGATAATTAATTATTAATTTAATGTTAAATGATTGGACTTAGGTCACGTTTTCTGCAGTATATGTACAAATTATTTCAGAATCAGTGGTTTGGATCCCAAAACACATTCTTAGTTAGTTCCCTCTTAATTTACTCCTAGCCCTTTTTATCTGAAGAAATTTTCTAACCAAGTGGACAATGATTAGTTGTCACCTCGTGTTCCCTATCCAAAGTTATATCTTTACTGTGTATAGGTTTTCTTAACCTTAATGTAGTAGTATATATTTTTATATAACATAATCATTCAACATTAACCCAACAAATCATTAATTGTTTATTTATATAAACTTTAGGTACATTATTTCAAAGAAGAAAAAAAAGAAGTTTTTTAATGGAAGATAGCGAGGAAAAATAAAAGTTACTTGATTTGGTTAAAGAAATTAGAAGGGGAGGGAAGGTTTAAATTGTTTAGTTAGTTGATAATTAAGAAGTAACACAAGAACACTCATACAATTTGTGACTTAAAAAATTAATTGGTAAAGTCTTTATTAATGGATCATATCTAAGTTACACAAGTGGGATACACACTACATGTAATTAAAACTAACCATCAATATTTACTTATAAAAATAAAATTACATGCAATTCAAACTCTTTATAAGACATAACATATATAGGTAAAATATCTTATATATCCTTTATTGAGTCTTTTTCTAACCAATGTGAGATTAATCATTATCATTATTCATCAACAAGATATATCACTTAATCAACCTTATCATTCAAAACACTTTCAATATAGGAATCTCTGTTTTGTATTCCTCACTTAAAACTAACCAATCAAGTTTCACGTGTTGAGAATACCAGAAGTATGACATTAGGAGATTTCATTAATGAGCCATGAATTATGGGTGATAAAAAGGGTAAGGGAACATGCTCAACTCACTTTCTTAGATGGATTAGGATATAATTATCTACTCATGCTTGATTTAGTAGGGCGTATTACTTAAATGTTTTTAATTACCAAATAAATCTAAAAGAAAACTAAAACTTCATTAAACCTATCACAAAAATAAAATGAAAAAATGCATTTTGCAGTTTTGTTTGATTCTTGTTCATGTTAATTTCAAATTGGCTCAATTTGCATCATTGGCCACCTCGGCTCAACGCACCAAATCATTTTATTTTTTAAAATTCAAACAAATACATTTGTGAATAGTATAGTAAATCTCAAACTAGAGTGAAGTTAAAAGGCTAGTATAGAAAAATAGCGTAATATTACCTCTGGAAAGCATGGGTCCTCAAACCAATAAATGTTTCATCTTAAATCTAATAAATAATAACGTCATTGTATTAGGTAAACATTTGTTATATATCATTATTGTGATAAAATCACTAATGACTTGTGTGATGTGTTTTTATTACATATTGTCACTGTCTTTTTTTTAGTAATATATAAAGTACCTTATATAATGTTTACACTGTTGGAGTGTGTTATGAATCGTGACTCTATAACTAATTATTGAGTCGTTACGTTACTAGTTGGCCAGCCATTTAGCAAATATTGGTTGTAAGTCACGTGCGTGCATGATCTGGTACTTGCTATCCATAGAATAGGAAAAACCACACTGGTGGTCCCCACATAATCATAAAGTAATCATAAAGTGTTATACTTCAAACCGCACCACCCTGCTCCGCACCGCAGGGTAGTATTCCCCGCAAGGCACGTGCCACGTCACCGGAAATTAAATTTGGAGGGCAAAAACTATCCAATGATAATGAAAGCACGTCGAAAGGAAGAAACTAACAAACTGCACCGCTTCAAAATATTATTAATATTATTGCTAGACCATAAAATTATAAAAGCATATAAAATGGAATGAGAAATAAAAATGACCGGGAATAAATCTGGCGCGTCGGTGCCGACAGGTTAACCGGGAAAAAGAGGTTGATTACCGGTTAAGGAAGGGAAACGGAGCTGAATCCCATGCATTTCCCGTCGGTGCGTACTATTTTGACTTTCCTGTACATCTTTCTTTCCAAACGGCTTTTCGTTATATACGTGTCTCCACATTTTTAAATTTTAATTCATAATTGTTAATAATTAATATAAATAATTATTTCATTTTATTCATATTTAATATTTTTAATTTATCCTTCCATTATTTTGAAAAATACGAATAATTACTGCCTAGTAACTTTTTAACGTGACAATTATTTTAAAACTCAAACAGACACAGTCAAGACACATACGAAGGGCCTGTTTTTAATTGTAATAATTATATATAATATGTTAACGTGAACGTTCAGTGCACATGTTGACATCGTTATGGGGAGATAAAATTACGTGAATCTTATTCTTATTTGCTGACTCGAATAGAAAAAGCTTATTTGTATATATTATACCACAAGAAAGCCATTGGTGTGTTTAATATTTTCTTTAAGATATACGTAAACTTGGAAATTTTTAATAAATTAACTTTTAGTATAGAATCCTTTAAACTCAAAAGAAATTTACCTAACGCATATAGTTGTTTTTCTCTCATTTAAATTTTTAAGAAAATTACATATCAAATAAATAAGATAGGTATAGAAAATATTACAGAAATACTAAACATTTACTCCAATCTTTGCTAAAATAACTCATACCATGTGACTGATTAGAAGAAGTGGAGAACAGAGATATTTATCATAAGATCACCAATAATATTTAAATTTCAAACAATGTCTATATTCTTCCTTCTATAATACCCAAAGCAGAAGACAGTATTGCTTCGGCCAGATTTTGTCACTATATTGTTTAACGAATTACTGGTTTTTTTTTTTTCTGTTCCTGAGACGAGTATACAAGGTCACTCTTATTAGCATTTTTATCTTTTATTATTATAAAAGCTTTGCAGACACAAATTTTCTTTGTTCTTAAGACACATGAGGTGCTGTACCGCAAAAGAAAAAAAATAAAAATAAACACGTGATGATGTCACGTGGGTATACATTTTATATTTGTGAAAAAAGTTACTATACATTAATTAGAAAATACCTAAGCATTTGAGCATTTCAATCACCGAATTAAACGCCGAGAATAGGGAAATGAAAGCGATGGTTACATGTGAGCTGAGGACTAAGAAGGTCTTTTCCACAATTCTTTTAGTTTTAAACGAAAGTTTCAATTATTAAATTGTGTACGTCCTTCAATAGACAAGGAAGATTTATGAGCTATAGCAAGATATAACATCTTTGAATGCGAACATGTGCCACGTGGGTGCCACAGTTAGATGACAAAACGTGGGGACAACGTTGCTAATTTTAAATTTGAATGTGTGGGGAAATTATGTTGTTGCTCATGTATATAAATTATACTAATGATTTTGTAGGTATATTAAGGAAGGGCTTTTTGGAGAAGGAAAATTATTAATGGCTTTAGGGGTGCTTCCCATTCGAGGGAGCACATCAACACAACGTGGATTTTTTTTTCAAACAGTGTCATGGAGTGTGGCAACCCACTCCTTACCAAAGGGGGACACAACTCCAAGGGTCTCAAAACAGTATATTTATCAATCACAATCCCATTATAAAAAAAAGTTATATATAAAACAGGGAGAGAAGGATAAAGGTTGACACAAGTTTTGGTTGGACCCTTTTAATGATTAAGTATTAACTATTTTTTCAAATGTTTCATTTAAATAGTTGTATTAAAAAGTAAAAAATGATAGTATTGTGTTAATTTCATTTTGAGTTGTGACTTGTTTTAATTTTTAATTTTTGCTTTACTTATTTTTATCCGGTGACTAGTTTTTGGTGAGAGGGTTGCATAGTAGCTTTTGTGGGCCAACCCAAGTTCTACTACGAGAGGCAACTTTGTCCCAAAGCCCAAACAATGCTTGGAGTTGATGTAGAAAATTAATTCAGAAGCAGCTAGGCCCACCCCCATAACCACAAAAATGCCAAAAAGGCACCAAAGAAGCAAAGCAATAAAAAAATGATGCATAAATCAACATCAATGGAACTGTTTCACTAGTATGACCGACAATTTTTTTTTTTATAGAAAAAATGGTTTCGCAAGTTGTTTGAGAGCCATGCATTTCTGGTTTCAACTATAGTGATATAGCCAGACAATGTTTGATGTCTCCATAATTAATAGAAAAAAATGCACAGTAATATATTTAGAAAATTTGAGCCACATAATTGCTTGGATTAAATTCAAGTTCATTTGGATTCTGACATTCTCTTGTTCCGCTGAAAGGAGTCTCACAAAAGCCATTAATATGAAATGATATTCATAACCCTCCTACATATTTGGTGCAAGAAAAACAAGGTGAAAACAATGTTTTACAATAGTAGAATTATGCAAAATTTCACATGCAGTTTTTTTCAGTGGTAATGGCAATGTTACGAAGATACTACACAATATACATTATTTACCCTGCACATTGGTGTGTCCTTTTCCTATGTCATTTCTCACTTATTTGAATAATTATAATTCTTCAAAAATGTGGCAACCAATTTGCCATTTAAAAGAATTTTCTGTTGTTAAGTTATTATTATTCGATTAAAGAGTCATGGGAAAAAAAAGGATCAACAAATTTCAATGCCCACTTAGAAATGAAAGCAGGGAAGGTGAATGTGCAAAATGCATACTATGTGGAGCAATTATGCAAGCAGTATCGTGCACTATCAGATACTAGTAATAGTGTAATACTACTTGGCAAACTTTGATATCTATTTGCCAGTCATCATCCATGCTCGTGTTAGTAATAATTGCACAGAAAAAAGTAGAGTGGTGGTGAGGTCACCGTACCATGTTATTTGTCTTGATTCTTGAGAGTAGTGGTGATCAAAAGCCAGGCCTAGAAGTATAGGTTTGCCCAAACCCAAAACTCATCTCAATTTTATTTTCTTGTGTACAAAAGTTAGATTTTAAGCAATGCATTTAATTTAACAGTCACTTTATCAGCTATATATATAAAATGATTTTTTATTCGTATCCATGATAAAAAAATAATTGCAGTTATTATTAAATTGTAATTAGCACATCATATAAATAATTAAACTATCATTTTATTTTATTTTTTAATATTTTTTTGGTCAATTGTTGTTTTAATTTTTTATGAACTTAATTACATTTTTTTAAATGACTACTTTAAAACAACCAGGCCAGGTCAAGAGCTAATACCCAAGTCCAGCCCATGTTTTGAAAATCAGCTTAAATATAAAAAAAAAGAAGTTCAGTCAATTCTCTCCGGATGCTATTTACATCACCTTTTTTATTTTTTGCACTGGTTGTCTATTTCTTTTTGTATATTTTCTTTATTTATAAAATTACTCTTTTATAGAAACTAGTTTTCACAAGATCTATGAAAAGCAAAAAAGAAACAAAAAGGTGGCTTGAGACAAGTTTGAAGAGAAGGAAAAAAGAGAGGAAAGGGAAGTGGTGGGGGAAGGTGGGAGGAGGACAGGTAAAGGTGAGAGAAAGAAAGGGGACGGCTACCGGGTGAAAGTGGAGTAGTTTGGGTATTTTCAAAAAGTCCAAACAATTGGATGTGAAGAGTAGAAGGAGGAGTGTAATTAGCAATGTCTATATTGAGAGAAAACCCAAATCTAAAATGGGTGTCATTATTGGCACCTCCTATATTACTCCAAGGATAAGGACACCCCCAACTTAACAAAAACAAAACCTAAAAATTAATAATCTACCAAAACCCCATTCCTCCACCCATCCTTCTAATTTTCAATTCCCTCCTTTAATCCAATTCTCTTTATCTCACCGGCTAGGCAGTAGGCATTCCTTAACTAGAGATGCTAGACACCTGTCCACTGGAGACATGACGTGTCACCGAAAACAACCCCTTCAACACATTAGTTTTCCATTATTATTATTTTCTCATTTCTTATTTTGGATGGAATTGTGTTTCCCTCTTGTGGATCATACAAACATGAAAACACATTTCTGTTGTTGTGTCATTGTGCATAAGTGCATTAGAACCCCATGCACCAGGGAAACATGTTTTTAATTGTACATAAGATTTTGTATTGACAATAGCATTTACCATCTCCAATGACCCGTCCACAACCTCCTTGCGTCAACCAGTTCATGGCAAGTTTATGTAAACCAAAGCCATCAACTAGTTGTAATGACTACACCATCACCGGTTTGACTCAACCATGACAAAAATTATAAACAAGCGAGTCTCGTGATTCTCATTTGTTTGTTTCACTGTATGTATTTTGTACTTAGATTGATTATGCCATTCATAAAAATGCATAATTGATTTTCAAAATTTGTCACACAAAACGTAAACTAATTTTCATGCTCTTTCTTGGCTTATTATTATTATTATTATTATTATTATTATTTATATTTTCATGCTTTCCCATATCTTTTTTAATTTTATTATGACATTGTTCTTCCAGACAGATTGAGGATGGTGCTTTTTCTTTTGTTGCTCTCTTTTGTAGTGCTGTTTTTCAGACACCTTTTCGATATTGGCACGTATGGGTTTATGCTATTGGGATTCCGAGGCCTAGCATCTCTCTACCGCTGCAACATGTTTTGACATTCATAGTGATGATGGCCACTTCTAAAGTTTTCTTTTTTTCTGGATAAGTACGTCAAAACAAAACACGAATATTGTGTTTATAACATTCATAGTGGTGAAGAACACACTCTAAACCAACTGAACAAGAAGATTCTTTGACAATAGATGTAGATAATGTAATCCAAAATATTTTTTGAACGGATAGTAAAACAAGTTGCCCCTTTAATTTTGTGTATATTCTTTGGATCCATATATAGATAAAAGTGACGGTTAATTGTGTTTATGGTGTGATATCAATTATTTTACGATACATTAAAAACGTAATATATAGTTGAAGAGAGCATAGAAGCAAGAATTAAAAGACACGAGCTGAAGGCAGAGGTAGGGCAAGACTCTAATATAAATTGGACTCATGTATTTTTTTTTTTTTTCAAAAAACATCTGATTTGCATATATTATATTAATTCGTGGCACGAACCGGGCCAAGGAACTAGTTTTGTGCAACATATGTTTAGTTTAGAGAGGAAAGTAAGGAACAAGTGCTTTTGCAAATTGACCAGCCCCAGCATAAAAATCATAGGAAAACTCCTACCACCAACATGAAGCATGCAGGGCAGCAGCTTTAATACAACATCCTTAACTTTTGCTGGTGTAGGACTATCAGCTTCTGCTCCTCAGACACTATGAATTTAACAAGTAAAAAATTATGAATTCACCAGAAATGCTTTGGATGCATCCATATGATTTAGTCTACATGTTCCAAGGAGAACTTCTGGGAGCTCATCTTGTGTGGTACCCTGCACACACATTCCCACATTATGTCATTTTAGTAACGCAAACCAAAATTGTTAGCAATCTTATGTCAATGACCTTGGTCTTGGTTTTAGTAAGTTCAACACACATTTTATTTTATTTATACTCTTAGAAAACCATATTGATCATTTAATTTTACCTGTACCAAAAATGCCATTTCTACCACCAAATTGTTTAGGTATCCAAGAACTAGGCTAGCCACCCCTCTTGCCACGGTTGAAGATCCAACGTCGATATCAATCTAATAATGTAAAACATTATTTAAGATAATAAGGAAAATTTTGTGTGAAAAGTCAACTATAAGTTTGTAAGTTACACAAGCAAAACTGATACAGCAAAATCACTAGTGCTTTCAAGTATTACGAAATTAGGCCATGTTTGTTACCTCTAGATAGTTCTTCCCACGGATATAAAGCATTTCTAGCGCTTGTCCCACCAAACATGCTTTCTTTCCAACACTTTGCTTTACTATCCATGATCCCTGAGAGAAACAAGTCACGTGGGAACAAAAACCATTAGATACTCTTATTATCTTGATGCTGCATTTTATTATTAAACATGTCACATTTTAGTAGAAATGAACCTTAGAAATATATGGTATCAGCTTAAATCTTGAGTTCCTATAAGCATCATCTCCATCCACAAAGCTCTGCAATAAGGGATTGTCTTCCAAAGGGGTTTTCAACATGTAATAGAGTGCAAGGGAATACATAGGACTTCCGGGCATCTGATCCATGAACAATAGTATACGTTAACCAATCACATACGCTAAGGATGATGGAAGCATGTAATAATGAATTGAGGTCATACTAACTTGTATGTTGATAACAAAAAAGAATTCTGGACCACCTTTTGCTGCGTATTGCTGAATAAATCCAAAAGCATGAAATGTTAATAATTTGCTAACAGTTATCTTGTGACAATAATTAGGACCCTTTGATCACAAATACACAAGCAGCAACTAAGGAAGAAGAAATAAAATATACCTGAACTATGGAACAGGGACGACTACTCAAGTTATCTTCTCTTGTGTCAGAACAAAGCCAATCTGCACCAACCATTTGCGCCAAGGTGCCATTTGCCTTCACCTGGAAAAGAGAAATTTATTTACCCTCTAAAATATACAAAAGAAAAAAGTACGAACAAATTTCTTTATTATAGTTTGAAACATTATTAGCATGCAGTTTCATTGAAGCTTTGCACAAAAAAAGTGTCATGTAAATGATTTTGTGAATAAAATGATAAAAACAGAATTTTGTAGTTTTGAACAGTTCCTTTCACATATTGACTATAAAAAAAAGTGAATATATGGTAATGTATCAGTTTAAGATGAAAACATAAAACAAACCAAAAAGGTTAAAATTGTTGGAGTTTTTGTTTAAACTCCATGGGTTATGAATAAGAGGCGGTTAACAATTCAAAATAGTAACTACTCCTAACCGCTCTTGGGAAAGGTTAGAAAAATAACTACTCCCAACGGCTCCGATAACCAACGGTTACGATGGTTCATCGCCAAGAGTCGCGATGATTTACTGACAACTCTTCAACGGGATTGTTTGTTGTCTATAAATAAACACAGAGACAGTCAGAAAATAAGTAAGTAGAAAACTGATAGAGTTTTGATAGTTAATCTTTTCTGATAGTCTCGCTTAGAAACTAGTGCATTTCCATATCACATAACTCCGTGGTTCCTCAAGCATTGTCTTTGTTCGTTTGGGCTGTTGATTTGAAGTGCCATCAATCTTCAGACGTTGATCCGTTCTATCCTGGGAAACAATTGTTCATCAACCTTTGGCATCAATTGGAGGGAACAAATTGTCTTAAGGAGACAACATTGTTGGACTCGGATCTTTTCATCTCTTTGCATCATCATACAGGTTCTATTTAAATTAGTTTTTTGTAGAGTTGTAGTAGATTATATTGTTCCTCTTGACTACTCAGATTCTGACCCTTATGCAATTGGATATATTCTAATTCTAAATTAACTAAGAGTTCCAACAAAAATTTAGTAAAATACCTTCTGATGGTCTTGTAAATAATTTTCTCCTCGAACCAAAAACAAAGATGGATCAGAAGCAGCCCAGGTGCAGGGTGAAGCACAACTTGAATCCTTTTGGAGAGTGGCTCCATAAGAGCATGATGTACTTTCCTCCCTTGCAGCTTCTTGCAAATCCATATACCCCTTTTTCTGAACTGCAATACATGTTTGAATTTTGGAAACATTTTTTAATAAAAAATATTAAAAAATATGTTCTTCACATTCAATCCAAAAATGATATTATTGAAAACTCAAATTATAAATATCAACTCTAACCTGCAAGGCCGTGTAATTTTTTAACGAAACCAGCAGCTGATGTCATTCTGGGGATGGACATACTCTGCAAATCCCGTTAGTTTCAATCCCATCAACAATTGGTATCATTAAGATATATCAATTATCCTATAAAGATCATTTAGATAATAAACAACATTGACATATGACACAATCACACAATGCTGGGAACATAACTTATATAGTTATATGTTAATATGTAGTTAGATTCCTGACATAAGAAAAAACATCATTGTAAACTTGTCTAAAGTGGGAGATATAAGGTTGGTCCAGTGGTGAAGGAAGAAGGAAAGGGGGGAGAGGTTGCAGGTTTGAATCCCCCTTTGACAAAAAACTAACAATTAACATTATTATTTGCCGATCCAGAAAGAAAGAAAAAAAGCTTGTCTAAAGTTATCAAAGCAGAAAATTACAGAAAACGAATAAAATAGAAGGAAATTCTGAATCATGGTGAAACCAGTTAGGAAGGATTGTGGTAAGCAAAAATACCATCTGTTCTGAAGACAAGTCAGCGTGCCACTCATTCTGAAAGTGATCATACTCCGTTGGTTCAGGAACATCAAAGAACTCATCAGAATCATTCAACCCCATTAAACTTCTACGGCCAGAAGGTTCTACTTCATCTTCCATCACAACAAGAGGTTCCTCAAACTTGCTTTTCTCTTGTGAAACTTCAGTCTTAACATCCTCCTTTACACCAAGAGGCAACCCTATATCTTTTGTCATTGCAAGACGTTCAGAGGAGTAGTTTCCTCCTTTTGTTCTAAACAACTCTCTTAGTGCTGCCAAAAAAGGATATCATAGTAGAAACTAGTAAAATCTCATGTACAACAAATATGTGAAAAGACTACAATCTACATAAATGCTAGAACTTTAAAATCTGGCACGTAACCTCATCATTTAGTAAAAAATACCTGCAATTCGTTCAAGCATACGAATGGTTATGGATCTTGCTGATGCGGGGCGCAAATACAATTTCCAAAACTTCCAATCTACAGCAAGCATGTGCCTCACAACTGACTGTGTTCCTTTGTTAACAGGAGTCACTACAAATCCTCCACCTGCCAAAGTGTTAAAACATAAATACAAAAATAGCTGAAACCTCATTATTTATGTTGTTTTTGGGATTGTTGTGTTATTTTTGGTATTTCTACCTTATTTTAGGAAACTAATAAATATTGGTTTGAGGAAACTAGGAAGGCATTTATTTCAGGGAGGTGTTGAGGGGATTCGACTGTGGTTTTGATAACCCTCGGGTTATAAATAAACACTTCTTATCTTTAAATGTTGTTTCTTATTTTAGGGTGTTGTTGCATCTCCTATATCCTGCTGCTATAGGAATGACTAATGAGTTAGTATTTGGTATCATTGAAGAGCTAAATAATAATCTCAAATTTTAAAGCATACATTACTTTTAAGGCAAGCTCGGACATAGCCTTTCTTGGGTGGACACTTGGAATGGTACACAGAATGGTATAATAACACTGCCACAGAATCGAAGATAGAAAAAAAAGTTAACTGATAGAAATTATGATGAACCATATCTTCAAAACATAAATCTTTTGCTTAAAAGTACCATATGATCCATCATCCTCCCTCCTCCAGTATCTTCGTAGCAACAAATCTCTTGGTTTCATTCCCCTGAACATGAAACATAATTTTATATTAACAACATGTTTGCTATCTGAATTCTCATTTACAAGGTTTTGCTTATCTATCTTACCATGGTAACCAATCATTGTACAGCTGCACATGAATAATATCTGTATGACCATCAATGTGATCAACCACATTGCCTCGGTAAATACAAAAGTCCCATCTGCAATAAACTTGGTGATTTAGTATCTGAGCTTTTTAGTGAGAATTTTTCAAGTTAAGAAGGAAGACTTACTCTGATCTTGAGGGATCAAGAGTCATAAGAGTATGGAAGATGGCCTCTGAAGCTCCATCAACCACACCAACTGCCATTATTGCTGGGTTGTCACCCACCCAATGCTGAATAAGGAAAAACAACTTTTCACTTTTTCAGAAGAGATTTTACAAAAAATGAAAATGTTATATACCGAGTTAGGAGCAACTTACACTTCCACGGGAATCCCAATCTTTGGCTTCTTTGAACATTCTTAGACCTGCATAAGCAATGAACTATATTAGATACTGATTACTTCACTAGCCATGTGCACTACTAGGAGCTAAAGCTTTTACCATTCTGACAACCAAAAATCTTCCATGGTGAAGGGGCAATAACATCAACGGTCATTGCTTCAGTGTATATGCACGATTGAAAATTCAAGTTGGAGTATTTCCAATCTGTGCTTTTTGAGCCTCCATTTCTGTTTTAACAACACTTTAGACATTAAAAAAGACATATTTTATATAAATATAATTCACAGTACAAGAAGTTAAAGATATTGTAATTTGTAGGTAAGCATTCATCACTCCCTCATATTATGTTACAGCACAAAGGACTGATAGAGTGCGATTATCTTCAATTCAAATATTCAGAATTAGAAAAAAAAAGGAGAAAGTTCTGGATTAAATATTCAAATGCAGTTAATTTACCTCAAACTTGAACGCCTTTTCTTGTGACAAGCCACTAAATTCTTTGCTGGACTTGGGCACCCCTGAAAAAGAAAAAGAAAAAAAAAAGTTTCTTATAATGAGACACATTCTACTCATTAAGGTGGAGAGTAGAACCTTCATTGCAGCATCCTGCAAGGTACGTATCCATCTTGCAGCTTCTTCTGAACTACTTGCTCCCAACTATAAAAAAAATAAGGAATGTAAATCATGAATCCATCAAATGAAATTTTTTGCCATAAATTTTTTGCATTAATTTTTAATTTCAACACACCTTAAGCTTATCACTTTGATTTGTGGCATTATATACAGTGAAAATAAACAACACCTGAACAATGCAAACAAATTTGTAAATACAATTATTGTTCAAAGAGACAATGCAGCTCTGTCAAATAAGTGAAAATTGATTGGAAAAATAAAAAATAAAAAAGCATCCAAATATTGTCCCATAGTTAGAGACTTAGAGTCCCAGGTTTCTTACGTTTTTGTTCATACTCTCCCTTCCATTGTCATTAACCCGAATGCAGGAGTCTATTATTGCACTCCTAATTGGCTCCTGAAAATTAATATAACTCCTTCATTCACCACAATTGACAATAATGGGAATTTGTAGAATTTTTTTTTGTTATTAAATTCTTAGACCAGCATATCAGTCACGTGAAATATTACGAAAGCAATTATAAAAACATAAATTAATCCAAAACCTCCTTAAAATGTTATCCGCATCGCAATACATCAAAGGTGGTAAAACCATCAAATTATAGAAATTGAGGAAACATTACTTACATTAATAAAAACAAAAAATGAAAAATAACATTTGTGACTATGTGACAAACAATCACGAAATATGACTTTTTGAGATGCATTTAAGAGGTTGATCTCTTCTAAAAACTATTATTTCATACAGCCTGCAATCAAAATCCTCACCACATGCTTAGGTTATCTGCTAATCATGTTACATGTGTTGGTTGATAAATGAAAGATTTTATTATAGGATTATTTACCTCCATTTGAGAAGTGGGTTTGGTCTTGAAGCTTCGGAGGACATTGTCTTTGAGGATGAAGTACCTCTTACGTGAATAGTGCTGACCAAACCGATTGGCGCGAATGAGATAGAGCCACCCTTCCATTTTCCTCTCACTCTGCGGAATACCCATTTCCAGAAATCGTTAGAAACCACACACCGATTCCTCAAAATCACATTTTTCAAAGAAAGAAAAAAAATTCAGAGGCTCTGCAAAATGCAAATGAAGAGAGTCCCGTGGAACAGAGAAGGGAAGAGAACCTCTGAAAGGGTGAGAAAGAAAACGACAATGGTGATCCTCTGATCCCACAAAAGGGAATCAGAGAATCAAAATTGTGATGGCAGTGACAATGGTCTTTGTTGTTGCTTTTCCTCTTCTTCTTTTTTATGTCTTCTAATCCTATGTTTCCGGTTCAACAATAACTACTTTCTGCGTGTTTCGTTGTACTTGACATGCGACAATGGGAACTTACCATGTTGCCCTTCGCATTTTGCCTCCAAAACTAAATCTATGCCACTATTTTTTTTTTTTCATTTAGGCAAAAATAGATTTCCTGTTTTTAAAATATTTTTTATAATATCCTTTCTTCATTTTTTGGATCAATTATTATTCCGTTATATATAAGCTATTTATGACGATAGAATTATAAGAGCCAGATTTTGTTAATTTATGTGTTGTACATGGAAATTTCTTTATTTGAGGAGTCTAGTTTTTAATCTGATATTGTGAAAAAATTTAAACGTAAATATTTTGACATAATTTCATTTAAGTTTAATAAATGAGTTTAATAATTACGTACTCATAATTCAAAATAATTTTACATGTATTATCAACGTTAAATTGTTTAACTTACCTCTTTTAATATATCATTTTCAATATTTTTAATTCTAACTGGAATTTTAATATTTTAAAAAAATTATCAATAACAAAAAATAATAATATATCACAATAAAATTATTTATCATAAATTTAAAATATAATTTATAAGTTAAAAATATTTAATTATTACAGATTTTAATTATAATATGATTTAC
>PYAF01001459.1:478497-496251 GCA_007407185.1 Glycine tomentella
AATATCATCTGATACCATCTTACAAGTATACAGAGAGGAATTGTAAAAGAACTTCGCACTTTATTCATGAGCTGGGAACTATTTATATACAATTGGTAAGCTACTACCAATGATAACAGAAATAACAGAAAAAGGAGAAATCGGTTACAAAAACAGAAGGCGCAAAACTAAAAACTGATATTAAGAAGTATTCCAATAAACCAAGCCTTAAAAAAACAGCATATATGCATAGGTCATATTGAAAAACAAAATTTGATAAGCATTTGTAAAAACTTAACACATCTTAACTAAGCCATTTCCTGCACTACTAGCACATGGTGCATAAGATGTGAAATAGTTCGGGCAAAATTCCAGGCTAAGTGGTGTTTCTCACTTTAATTTCACATTCAACAACGACAATATTATTTATTTATAAGAATATTTTACTAACTATATCATAAATTTACAAATTACAATAATCTAGCCGTACATTTCAACGTATAGGTTCCTCTCACCAAAACGTCATTCATTTACGTGCGGATTACGTTTTTAACGAAATGGAATACGCTTTTTTTTTTTTTTTTTTTTAATTTCATTTAAAGTTTGTATATTGATTGCCAAGTATCACATAAATATTTCTAATACCTAGTAAGCAAGATCTTACAAGTTTCTTCCCATTACGTGCCTTTAGGATGATGGCCTTTAACTAACATATCCTATGTTTTCTTAAATGGAAGAAATGGTTTAAAGTTAGTTTGGATGAATGGCACAAGATCAAATTGCATGGGAAAAATTGTACAAACTAGTATATCTATAACTGCAATTAATGTTCTTAACTCCATACAAAATTGCCAAAATGCAATATGACCTTCCAAAATAAGGAACCTTGGATCTGCTCAGTCACTGCCTGTTAAACAAGCCAAAACACTTTAATTAGAAGAGAATGTTTTAATCATAAAAAATAGTTGAAAGAGGGGATTTAACACATACCTTTCAAGAAACTAGCTAGGTGTTCATCACTTGCGTATGGAAAGATCAATGTGAAGATATGCCACAGAAGCCACAAAAAACAAGAAAAATGCAGATACCAGCATCAATGGCTCAGCAAGCATGAATATGGGGTTAAAACTGTAGTATACCTATTAAAAATTAAAACTCATGGTAAGACCATAGTGAGCAGAAGATTATTTATGGAATGAAAAAAAAATTCATAGACCTAGACCACACATGAAGTCATGAAACTTCAAGTAATTTTAGGTGTAGTCTCCTCTCCAATGAAGGTTTGACAAGTTATGCAGAAATTTATTTGGAAATATGTCCATGATTTCATAACATATTATGAAATATGTTATGAATTCTATTATTATAGTTGCAGTTGCAGATAGCATAGCCATGGCTTAAGTGTTTTACATTATCTATTCAGCTTCTATGAAGGTTGAGAGAGAGAGAGTTCTATCCAAACCTTGTTCCAGATGCAAGAACTAAGAATACATTGTTCAAACTTCATCCAACATGTATCATTTAAATATCAGACATGAGACAATTGGAATTGCTTTAGGTTTAAAGACATGCAGAAAGGGGCATGAGACAGGAGGGCAGGGAAGTACAAGAGTATATGAAGTAGTGATTGAGAGCATGAAAATTTGTTACTTGTTGTTCTGTTGTCTGAGAAAAGACAGCAGAAAAACTGTTTAAAATTATTTTAGAAATCCATGAAAATAATTTTTCCTAGTTTTTACAACCAAGAAAAAATCATGAGCAGAGAAAAGAGCACCTAAGAAGAATTTTACTAGGCATCATGTGTAAGCTTTAAGCCCAAAATCATGAGCAACCAAAGGCATAACATTGCCAAAAAGGATAAATAAACATATTCATGTCAAACAACTTTCATCTGCAATTAGACCTCCATTTTTTAGCATACACCTGACGTTTAAAGATCTCATTCATAGGACTGTCATTGCTAAGAATTAAATCTCCCAAATATAGGATAAAGGATATTCTAAATGCCCCTAGTATAATTTCTTTGGTCATTAACATGGTGCTGATAAATTTTGTTGCATCATAACATTAAAATAAATGTAGCAGTAGTCCTTGATTAAGGGGTTGCAACAAACAAATTTCTTGCTCTTAGAAGTTAGAACCTGTGAAATGGCCACATTCCAAATCAATTTTAAATTTATTTATTTATTCTTTCACATTGGGCTTGGTAAATACCTGAAAAGGAGTATTATGCTCAGGAACTGCATTTCTTTTTTCTAGAACCACCACAGTTCTGCCTACAACATCAAGATATGAATACTTGATCTGCAAAGTTCAAAATTTAAAACAATTTTATCAGCAGGGGATCAAATGCTTTATGCTACAAGTACAACAAGTGAAATTCTTCAAGAGCAGAATCAAACTCTACCTAGAGAAGAAAATGAAACATCTTGGAGAAATTGAAGTTAAATTGTATATAATTAGAGGATAATTTCTTTTCAATCAAAGATTACAAATTGAACTATTTCTTTTACATATTGATACCCCCTCTCCCTTTTTCCTTTTCTCAATGAGTTATAGGTAATGTTTCTCAGTTTATTCTGATATTTTAAGAAATTTTCTATTGAACTTATAGGATTGGGTGGAAAAGGAGAGGAGGAGAGTCTGAATGATTTATATTATACAAGATGTATGTTATAATACAAATCACTGTACTACTAAAGTTGAGTACTAGAGTAGTACAATGAGTACAAGCTCCACTCAATAAGACTTCAAAATTAATAGGAGTCCAAAGTCCTAAAATCTTAATCCTTACCCTCAAGCTTAAAGCTTGCTACAAATAAACACATTTATAGATTACCAGATAAGATTGCATTACTATAGAGAATGCTCAAAGCCAGGTCCCACTTTGGCATATAGTAAGAGATTTTCACAATATATACAAATACGATAAATAGGTCCAAGAAAGCCCAAATCACCATGTAATTGTTCAAGACCAGACAGTAAAGCAACATATATATATATATATATATATATATATATATATATATATATATATATATATAGAGGCCAATACCCATATATTCATAAATTATATCCTCAAATCATCATGGTAGTGATTGAAATGACCTATTTGGAAGAGGGTTTATTTTTTCCATCTGTCTTCCAATTCTGTGAGTTAAACTTATCGCTTTGCAAATGTTTTAGTATACATACATGGAGAATTTGAGCATATTATAGACAGTGATCCCTTGTGATAAGATAGAGAAATGCAGCTGATGAGTTACAAAATTTTAATGCAGATGAAGCTTTGACTGCAGTTGAAACTAAACCAGTGTTGCACAAACAGCATTATCTTTAAGAGAACATTACCTCTAGATGTTGCTTCACTTCAAAAGGAATCTCAACTGTGGGATCTTTGGATCCCTCTGGCAGCACAACCTGAAATTTAATGGTTCAACAAGAAGGGTAAATTAAACCTCCACTATTGCATACAGAAGCAGTTGAAGCAATGGAGCACAATTTTCAGTTAATAATAACAAACCCACTTTTATAATCAACTTGTCAACCACCGTCTCGACAAGAGGGCAACCAAAAGTAAAATTGAGGTATCTTCTGCCATCTGGAGACTCGAAAAGGAAGTCTTGCAATGGTAGCCCATAACCAATGACAAAGGTTGATTTCCAGCCTCCAAATAGAGGATACCGAGGTTCAATTTCAAGTTCTGACTGCAATCAATAAACATGTACATAAGTATGAATCAGAAAACATGACATTTTAAAACAAGAACTATCCTTTTGTCATTCAAGACTAACTCCTTTGTGATCTACACATCCAAAATAACTGGTATAACTTTTGTTCTTCATTAAGATAGAAGCATACCATGTAGAAACTATAATAAATCATCACTTCCATTCCTAGTTTCATACTTTTGTTTCTATCAACTCATTATGATGTCAATGCTACCAAGTACTTGTCAGGACTTGAGCACAAGAGGGAGAACCCAACCCAAAAGGCTGCTCCATTAGGTGAGAGAGTCTCATGTCTTAAGTACCACATTGAGCTTCGTATTCTACACAATGTGGGAATCCTAACAGTACTCCAGTAAAACATAACCATAGGCCAAATAATGAAGACAATAATGCTCTTTATGTTGACAAGAATGACATTACTTTAAAGCATGAAAAGCACCATGCCTCACTTATGATGAACACAACCATGTGGTCACCTATTGAAACAGCTGCAGACTTGCTTTCTAGTTCTTCCTTCAACCCAGGTGTTAAGTCTCCCAAAAGAAAGAGGGAGAAAAAGAAAAGAACTAGTGCATATGATATTAAAGAAAGAAAAATATAAAAGTGAACAATGACAATGTCAAGTGGGAGGTTGGAGAAAATGAATGTATTTATTAAGACCCAATAACATATGTTACCTTCCGAGAATCTGTACGCAGATGTGAAGAGGAAATATTTCCTATTCCATCCCTGTAGTATACTGAGTGAACCCTAGGGGGTAGTTTCGCTAAAAGATGTTTAAATGAAGAAACACCAGTACCACCTGGTTTAGTTTGATATTCAACCCTGCCAACAGAAAACTCCAGTTATACATACAAAATAAAAATTATATATGAAGGGGGAAATGTCAGAATAAATTCAGAAGAATTTATATATTACACATAAACCAAAAGATACTATTAGTTAATGTTTCATCAACTAAATCCAGCTGATCAATTGGTAAAGTATAAGTTAAAAATGAGGCCATTTCCATCTCTTGGAAGTCCTAAACTCCTAATACAGGAGTAATAACTACAGTATGAGTCTGTGCAATCTACAGAAACATAGAATAAGTAACATAGGGTGCCTATGAAGCAAGTGTCAATCTATCTGCTTTTGCCTGGGTGTGGTAAAAATCTTGAAACAATCATTTCTTTGCAGTTATCTACTTTAATAAAAATGATTCATTGATGCTGTCATCAAATGTTACAATTAAAACATGAAGGAAAAAGAAAGTTTTAAGTTACTACCAAATTATCAAACCAGGAAGAATTGTGAAAAACTAGATAGTTTTTCAAGAGATGGGGAGCACTTTGACGAATTACAATACACATAAGAATAATACGCAAACAATATTAGGAAAAAGATCATGCCAAACTTCTAAAATAATAACTATTTCAACATGTTGGAGCATTTTGACATGTAGGTAATTTTGTTTTAGAAGACCTGTAGGTAATTTTTCTATTCCTTTTAAATTGTAATTTTAATAGTTACACATGTTATTTCCCAAAGAACTAAATGAGGATCTGAAGCATCAAGTTAAATAAAACGGAGACAACAAATATACCTTGAAAAAACACCTTTATGTCGAGCACCAGCATGGACCAAGCTATATTGCTCAGTGACTTGAACGCTTCCCCAGTGAGATATTTCAATTTCACGTTCTAGCTCCTCAACAACAGCAAATGCATTGTTATTTTCAAAATGAATAAGTACAGGAGAATATGAATACGGGGGATGATTTTCATATGGCCCGTATTTCAACTCTGTACCAGCACGTTTAGTGGTGTCCACCACTGTGAATGATTCTACCCGGGTGCTTGGAGTCTTAATAAAAGTTGTCTGTTGCTTGACATGATAGGGAGACAATAATATTGCACTATCACGGAAATAAACCAACTGTGACTCTGATTGACTTATTTCTACTGGGAAAGGTTCCAGAGAATGTGTCAATATGTAAAGCACCTCTAGTGTTGTGGTTTCACCTTTACTTAGTGGAGTTAACAAAGTTATAGAGAAAAACTTAGTCCCATTTGGTCCATCAGGTAGCTCAGCAGATTTGACATCTAGAGGAACATAAGTTTTCTTTTTCCTCTTCCCAGAAGTTGCAGCAGCTTTGACTATTGCTAGATGTTCTACTTCAGTGGGTGAAAAGGCAATATGTACTTCTGAAGCAGGAGATGTCCCCAAATTTTCAACCTGAAAGGACAGCTCTTTGAAATATAAGATTTGCGAATTCCGTAAATGATGCTTTAATAACAGAATCCATTGGAAAGAAATAAAAACAAATGATTTCAAGAGAAATTTGGCCCTAACAAATTCTGATTCATTGTCTAAGAATCCAAAACAAGTTAAAAACTTAAAATAGACTCAAGTGTACATGTAAATCGTGATCTTCAAACCACTTTCACAGAAATTGGACTAAATTCAATGCATCTGGAGTCAGGACAACAATGAAACGTGATTTTTATATGCCAGTAACTAAATCAAATACTACTGACTACTGAGCATACCCACTCCATCTAGACATATACTGCACTTAAGTTAAATCCTTACTCACAGCTGAATATAGAACACAATTCACAGATATTCAAAGCAACAACCATGGCAAACACAAGATAGACCAAAAAGTGTAATAGTATGGAGAGGTTACCTTCATTGTCAAGTACACCTTAATAATGTGAGAAGTCAAGTCAATCTGCAAGGATCGTTGGCATATTAGTCATTCAAGAGCGTTTGGAAGGTGCTAAAATATAGTGGAACATATACAATATATTTCCTCAACAAACAAAAAAACCACAGAAATATCAACAATTGTTATGAAAAAAAAAAAAAACAGTCATCTCAACTTAATTTGCCAAAATTCGTACTCCAGAAAGAGCACAAACAAGTCCACTTGTACCCTCCCCAAATCATACAACCCTTTTTTAACAAACAAACAAACTAGAAGAATAGTGTTCAAGTTCCCAAAACTCTAAAAAGCACAAGAGTGGCACCAAAAGAGAAAGGGAAGGACAAAGAACACATTTGACATAAGAATGACCCATTTACACGAATCTAAGATATACCCATGTGGCATGATCAAATTTTGTAGGCAGTGATCAGCACCCCAAAAACAACTGCTTCCATTTAGTGACAGATCTTGAGCGAAAGCAGATGGGAAAAGAGAAAACTTACCCTGCGTTCGGCATTGGCGATCTGAAGGTGTTGGGAAGGAGAAGAGTTGGCAATTGAGAGAAGGGAGAAAAAGAGGAAAAGGCTTAGCAGAGGTTGAGGAACCATTGCAATTGCCATTGCTGTTGACGGAAGCAGGGAAGACTCAGCACTTTCGGTTTATTAGATACTCTCTAATATCTCTCGCTCGACTCTCATTTTGGGTCAACAAAACACAATTGGGTCTGGTTTTTTTCTTTTTTTTTTCCTTTAAGATTCAAGTCGACCCAGCCCAACCACGCAAGCCAAACCGTTTCACTTTATCATTTCTAATTTTTTTTTATTTTTAATTCTCATGTTTAAAAGAAATAGATTTTGATTAATTCAAAATTCCACAATGAAATAATTAAAATCTGATTAAGCAAGTTAAACCGTTTTAATTGATCATTTATAAATTTAACTTGAAAAGTTAGGAAGTGAGAGATTTGAAGTAATTTAAGGTTAAAAACTCTCTTTTTAAGATTCGGTCAATAATTTATTAAAATTTATTGAAAATTATCATTTTTGATATAGATTTTATTTTTTATTTAATGATTTTCAAAATAAATCAACTGATCATAGAGAGAGTTTCAGAGATGATTCCTCTATAATAATTCAAATCTTTATATTTATATTTATACATATAAAAATAGAAGGGAGGATGATTGTGTAATTTTAATTTTTTCAATCATTTTAAGCGCTAAAAATAAGACTTCAGAAAAGCTTATGATATATCCATTACAATTTAATTTTAATATATTGATGGTAAATATTTTTTCATCACAGAATTAAAAAATCACTTTAAATATAACAATTATTAAAAAAGTCAGCCAACAGATATTAGGTTAATGGAAAGAGCTAGTCTCCCACCACATATAATTATTTATGCAATCAAAACTAATCTCATTCATCCTAAAATATATAATGAATTTTTTTTCTAAGTAAAATATATAATGAACTTAACATATTTAAATATAAATTAGTTTTCACCTAACCAATTTCTAATAAATAAATACACAATCACTTATTTGTTAAAATAATATAAGTGTTGACAGTTGATTTAGATTAAATATATACTAAGTATTAAGCGAGGCGAGGGCTTAGCCTAAAAAAACGATAACTTTTTTAATTTTAACTAGTTTTTGAACACATGATGTACAAGGTAAATAAAAAGTTTGAGTATCTTTATTTAGATTTTATTTTTATTTAACAGTAAAAATGGACATAAATATAACAAAGAGTATGATATTTTTTCTTTATCCAGCAAAACATAAATACAATATATAATGGTTTAAAAATATATACTTTAAATTTTTTTAAAAAAATGAATGACATTCTTATAAAAAAAAAAAAAACTTATAGCACGTATCATGAACCAATCCTTTTTGTGAGGATAGACAAGTGCAATTTATTATTAATATTCAATCATTTTTAGAAAAAGCAGTACTATTTCCTTTTGCTACCAATCGTCACCCCTAAAGTGATTTTGAGGCTGATGGCATGTTTGGAACTTTGGAAGTGTTCTTTTCATGAAGATGTGCTCGGAATTTCAATCCCTGTGAAGAGAAAATAGGGTGTTAAACACAAGTACTGTTGTTGACTACCTGACTCGTCACTCGAGTGCTTTAAATAGGAGACCTTTTTCTGTTTTGCATAACACTTCTCTTGTTTTAGATAACTTTTTTTTAAAAAAATAAAAAATTAGATAACCCTTCTTGAAGGATAGTTTGGGGGTAATATATAGGATAACATGTGTTTTATGGTAATATTATTTGTTTTTATCCTGCATTTCTTTTGTTGATTTTTGTTCTCTGATTTTTTATATTTAAATTCTTCTTATCACTTATTAATGACCTAACATATAGTATTAAATCTCATGTCATTTTAAAATGGTCATTGAGGCAACATGTTTCTATTTGATGATAAACATCATTTCTAAAATTTATGAGGATTAAATCAATATAAAAATTGAGACAAAAAAATGTTACTATATTTTCGTAAATAAAAGTATATTTGTTTTAATTATATATTAGGTTTAGTAAGTAGTATGATATTTAAGAGCATTGTTATTCAATACAAATAACATACGCACGAAACGCATGAATTGTATATGTGGTTTAATACCAATTTTTTAAAAATAAATATAATAAAAACTAATAAAAATGTAAAGTAGATTTTAACAAAAATCAATGTTCAAACCTATTCCTACGAAATACTAATGTACATGTATGTAGTCAATTTTTCTCATAGATCAATCTATAAAGACGAATATTGAATAGTAATTATTTTTTTACAGAATAATTAATTAAGTCTTTGTATCAATTTTAATTCATTTTCGTGAGTTAATGTCATACCGATTACCGAGCAGTTTCAGCGATTTGTTGTAGATGATAACCTTCAATTAATTAATTTTATGCATCAATTTTAATTAATCATCTTGAGTTATATGATAACAAGTACTTGCAAAATAGAAATATTTTTATATCTGAACATAATTTAATCATAATGAATGTTTAGAAACGATTAACGAATCAAAATTAAAAAATTAAACTCATTATGATGTGATTCCTTGGCTACATACATGATTATTTTTTTTAAGAAACATATATGAAAATTTAGTACATAGGTATTGTTTTCAACCCAGATATAGTGTGTTATTTTATTTTATTTAGTATAGAAAAGGAAATTATTGTAACTGTTTCAATAGAGAATCACTCTGCACACTACACATTGCCATAACAGCTGGAACCTATTCTTCTTCCTAGATTTCTCACCTTTAGACCTGGAATCACTCTACACACTACACATTGGCATAACGGATTCAGTGAGAGAAAAACGTGGAAAAAATCTCTAGACCAAAAACAGAAATAAAGAAATAAAAAAGAATAGCAATCCAAGTAGCTTTTAATTTTCTTTTTTACGTTGAAGGAGCATTTTGATGTTAAGTAAATGCCACACATGGCTAGCATGAAGCTGGGATCCAAATCTGAAATGTTTTACCTCTATGGCCAAAGTTGGTCAGTTCTTTTTCACAGCTTCTTTCTCATTGTTTAATTACATTTTTATGATCTGATCAGTGATCTTTGTCCTTTCACATTGTGTCACTTATAACATGTTCCCTTCATCCCTTACAAGCTTAGAAATATTAGTTAACGTTAATTGGAGGGAAGTTTTTCACTTGTCTATTTGGTGGCTGATGAATGCATCCATGGTGATGAATAGGTTTTCACTGTTACAAAGTAGATCAGTTGTATAACCAACATAAAAGATATTGCTGTAAAAAAAAAAAAAAAAACAAAACAAAAGATGTGAACTATGGAAATTATAGATGTGTCCATCCTTTGACCTTAATAGCTGCGTGCTACATAACATGATTGTATATCCATTTCTCTTATCCAGAATGATACATTAATCCAATACACATTGCAAGTTATCTACACTTTAAGATGGATGACAATGAATTAATTATAATGTGAATTGGAGAGTTTTCTTAGTATTTGTTATATGGTTAGCATCAACTAGTTCCTTGGTCTATAGTGATTGATAAATTTGAAGCCGAATTCTGAATCCAGTTGCATCAACAGTATCTCTGTATCTATCTATTCTATACACAATTCATTATTTTTTTTTTTTATCAGTGATATCTTGTTATGGTTTATTATTAACCTATTTGGCTTTCAAATGCTCATCTCTAGGTTGTGCTCAACTGGACTTCCAAGTGATGTCATTATTGAAATTGGTGACACATCTTTCCATCTCCACAAGGTGTGTTTTCATAGTTTCTATTATTGCTGTCTAATAATAGTATCTCCAGATACCATTTAATGCACAACCAAACAGTAAGAGTATCTCAGTGTTATGCTTCGTCCTTCATATATTTGCTTGTTATCATTACCTGTCACATTGCATGATTTAACCCCTTTCTTGCTGTGTTACCAGTTTCCACTGATATCAAGAAGCAAAGTGCTAGAAAGTATGATGAAAGAAATATCAAGTGAACATGAGAAGTCTGTTTTGGAACTTCATGACCTACCGGGAGGAGCCAAGGCCTTTTTGCTTGTTGCTAAGTTCTGTTATGGTGTTAAAATGGAGTTGACTGCGCCGAATGTGGTTGGTCTCAGATGTGCGGCTGAGCACCTACAAATGACTGAGAATTATGGAGAGGGAAACCTGATCATGCAAACAGAACATTTCCTTAACCATGTGTTTAGTAACTGGACAGACACTCTTAAGGCTCTTAAAACATGTGAAGAGGTTTTGCCTTTTGCTGAAGAGCTTCACATCACTTCCCGAAGCATACATTCTTTGGTGTTGAAAGTTGCAGATCAAAGTTTGGTTAGTTTTCCTGTCTCCACATCTCAAAGTGTTGCTCAGAGTCCAGACGATGCAGAAGTGTGGAATGGAATAAGCCTAACACCAAAGACCTCAGGTGAAGATTGGTGGTTTGAGGATGTGTCTTCTCTTAGTTTGCCATTGTACAAAAGGTTCATGCTAGGGGCTACTGCAAGGCAAATGAAGCCTAAGAGAATTGCTGAATCCCTTGTTTACTATGCAAAAAAGCATATCCCCTTATTGGGAAGTCAAGCAAGTTCTCAGAAAGGAAACCCATCATCTTTTAGGTCAACTATTTCTACCCCTTCTGAAGCAGATCAAAGGAATCTTATTGAGGAAATAGTAGAGTTGCTTCCAAATGAAAAGGGTATAGCACCAACCAAGTTTTTGCTGGGGTGTCTGCGGACAGCAATGGCCTTATATGCTAGTGCATCTTGCTGTACAAACTTGGAAAAAAGAATTGGTGCTCAATTAGATGAAGCAGACCTGGAAGATCTTTTGATTCCAAATATTGGATACTCAATGGAGACTCTTCATGACATTGACTGTGTCCAGAGAATGCTTGACTATTTCATGATTGTAGAGCATGATGTAATTGATTCTACATCAAACGATATAGAGGAAGAAGGGATCATAGTTGGATGTTCTCAACCTGAGAGTCCAATGGCAAAAGTGGCTAACCTGATAGATTCTTATTTAGCTGAAGTAGCACCTGATGTAAATGTGAAGTTACCAAAATTCCAATCACTTGCTGCTGTACTTCCTGATTATGCTAGGACCCTGGATGATGGCATATACCGCGCCATTGATATATATCTCAAGGTACAAAAAGAAATCTATATTTTTCTTTGCATGTCTTGTAAATGATAATATGAGCTTGCATCATGATGTTTCTAATAGTTGGTTATAAGATCCTTGAAAGTGGAGCTTGTTGCATGAAAATAAAACTTCACTACTTATTGTGCTATATAATTGGTTTATAATTGTGACACATTTTTCTTGTTAATAACTTAAAAGAGTAGGTAGTCTATGTACTAACAGTGTAATGTTTTTAAATTGTCATCCAATTATAATTGACATGTATATTAAATTTGTTGACTTTTATTATAATTACCTTAAAAGGTATACTTTCTTGACTAATAATTTTACATGAACAAGAATACTAGAGGCTCTAGAAGTTTATGCCCTTAAAATGTAGTATTATGTCATGTCATATGTTCTTTAAAAGATACTAATGGATTGTCAATTTCAGAGTCATCAATGGCTGACAGACTCAGAGAAGGAACAAATCTGCAGGCTGATGAATTGCCAGAAGCTGTCACTGGAAGCCAGCACACATGCGGCTCAAAACGAGAGGTTACCACTTCGCGTTGTGGTCCAAGTGTTGTTCTTTGAACAACTGAAGCTTCGCATGTCTGTTGCTGGCTGGTTCTTTGCTTCTGACAGTGTTGAGAACTCACAAAACCTGAGTGCAAATCTTGCTCTGATAAGAAACGATGGCAACACGCCAACCGACCCGGTTTTGGCCTTCGATAACATGAAAGAGAGAGTGGCTGAACTTGAGAAGGAATGCTTGAGCATGAAGCAAGATTTGGAAAAAATGATGAAGTCTAAGGGAAGTTGGAACATGCTCCTTAAGAAATTGGGTTGCAAGCTTGTGCCTAAGCCTTCTAATCCCAAGGTCTCCAAGCCATGCAGGAAGTCCAAAATATCACCAGCATCCACAACTCCAATGGAAGAAAAGGCCATGGAAGTGAACTAAAGACTTGAAGTTGAACATTCTGCTATTCTTTTCTTTATCTTTTTGAAGTTTTAAGATTTCCTACCCTTTTTTTTCTAAGTAATAATGTAACTAATGATGAACAGTTGCTTGCCTTATGCTACTTAGACATTAGAATTTTGGAACAGTTTCTTTCTCTTTTGGCAATGCCATTTTAGTCAGCATAGATGGCTATTGCCATATCCTCTTTTTTTACTATTAAAAATTAAGCTTTTCTATTATTAGCTTTGTTCTTCCATTAATACCTCGTGAGCTCTTTCTCCATATTTACAGTAGTATCTTTGATCGTTAAGTGGCAAGGTACCTTATCAAATTTTAAGGGAAATTAATCCAATTATATGTATGCTTTACTGATTTTATTTTGTAGAATATAAGCTTAATTTTTGTACAGTGGAAGGAGACTACGTCAATCATCTAGTAGTTGGTTACTAACTAATGAATTAAGCTTATATATATTTTAAGTTGGACACTAAAATATAATTCAAAAATACTTAATATTAAAAATAAATATTATTTTTATTTCTATATTTATTTTTAAATATTTAAATTAAAATAATATTAAATATTTTTCAATTACATTTTAGTTTTTGAAGTAAAATATCATTTAACATTGTTAATTGTTATTTTATCTAATTTTTAAGTATTTTTAGAACAATTTTCATAAGTGATATGAACTTCATTAATTTCTTTAAAATTATATAAAAAATTATCCAATTCTATATTTTTTTTAAAATTGTTTTATTTAATATATTCTTTAAATTTTTATATGATTTTATTTAATATTTTAAATTTATTTATTAAATAATTAAATTAAAAATTATTTACAATTAAAAAAATAAATTTTACTAAATTTTTTATAAAAAAACAAACATGATTTCAAAGTCGTAAACATATGACTTTGAAAGGTATAATCAAAAAGATTATGAGTTGTAAAAGTTAAATTTGTAAATTTTTTTATAACTTTCAAATTATACATTTAAAATATATATATATATATTAAAGTGTAAATTTTATTTTACGACTTTTATTTAAAAAAATAAAAATATGTAAATAGTAACATGTGTTATAACTTCTTGTATGTCTTCTAAGTGGATTAGCAGAACGCCAGAACAGGTCCTTTGGGAGCAACACTCGAACAGAACAGAACAGTTCCTTCCTCACCAACGCACCTATCAAAATCACAACAGAGAGAAAATGTTACAGAAGGAGTTGAGTTGTGATTGGTGAAGAGGTAAGTTTTATTATGTTATGTATGCTCCACTTCTATGTTGTTAATTTTGCCATTCAACTTCGTATTTTTTTTTTTTATAGTTAAATGTTAGTCGTGAATGGTTTAGCTTTTTGTTAGTTGGGAAATAGAATCCACGACTTTTCTCTCTTTTTTTTTTTTTTTCTTTTATCATCCGTCAATCTTATATCACTTTCAACTTTGGTATAGTGTTTTGCCTCCCACGACTAAATAAATAAAGAAAATATGTATATTTATCATTCCCAAAACTAAATGGCCCAATCTTGAGAGCCCAAATGTTAGATTACAAACCCGATATTGTTGGAGCGAAAGAAGCATTCAATTTGTAATCGCATCGTAGGTTTTATTTCTCTGTGTGATTGGTTTTGTATGTTAACTTATTACGAGTCAGTGTGTACCTTGAACGTTACATGTTTGATAGAATGCCAATTCCAGCGGCATGAATGAATTGGTAATTGGTTGGGTTTGATCCATCAGGTCACTGAGCTGAGATTTGAAGCCAAGGTTCCAATTCTGTGGTCAATTATGACTACAGTTCAGAGTGAGGGGGCAGCAAAGGGAACTGCCCCAACTGAGAAAGCATTCAAAAGATGGGGCAGGAGAAGCCCATTTGTGAGATATGGCCTTCCTATGATCTCTCTCACTGTCCTTGGTTCTATAGGCCTTGCCCAACTCTTGCAAGGCAGGTTAGTTACTTAGTTACTACCCTATAACTTTTATGTTCAAGAAAATAGTCTAGTGTAAATTAGGGTTCACTTTTACAATAATTAATTTACCGTAACTTCATTGCATAGCAACTAAACTCTGTATTCTTTTTTCAATGTTCATTCTGTTTTATTTCATCCTCATTCTAAAATATAATGCAACTGTGTCTGCTCAGCAAGGATATTGCAAAGGTGAAAGATGATCAGGAGTGGGAAATAATTGAAACAAAAAAAGCGTTGTCTAGGACAGGACCAGTGAGTGCATACAATCCAAAAAAGATTTCCTTGGAGGATGAGCTAAAGGTCTGTTTTCCCTTTCATTCACAATATAATGTGGTCTGGATTATCCATGGTTTAATTTTTATTTGTTGTTTGCATAGGCTTTGCAACAAAAGGTGGACATTAATAACTATGAGTACAAGAAAATTCCTAAACCAAACGAGGGCAATCGAGACTAGACTACAGTTGTGGACTTAAAACAACTTTTGTCGGAATTTCTCTTGTACCATGCTCACAAATCAACTTTTATGGAATCAAGAACCAGCTACCATCTTGAAAGTGAAGTTGTTATTGCCCTGCATCCTCAGTGTTTTGACTTTTGATTATGGCATTATGGGAGAGGAAGTTGAGATAAATTTTGAAATTTTTGTGTATCAAGGATCTTCAAGTACGGTCCAGGTAACAGAAAAAAGTACTTGCTTGGTTCTACTTTAATAAGGGTAAAAAAGTGTAAATGTTTCTTGTCGTGTTTTAGTTTGTCTTTTTTACCTATCTTGCAGCGATGCACATTGGATGTTCTAACGATAATGCTAATGGAGTCACTTTTGCAGTCAAAACACTCGACACATGTGGTTCATTTAGTGTTCACAAGTAAAATTGCTCGTGGCATTATTGGAAATGGTAATAGAAATAGCTATTTTGTTTACATCTCTAGGCCCAAAAAATCTGTACCGAAAGTATACATCTCTTAAAATTACTGTGTAAGGATATGCTTACTTGTTTGTAACTTGTAAGCTAAGTACGAAGGTGGAGTATTGGACATTATCGTCCTAATGTTGGACACCAACTCTCTTCAATGGCCTAAAAATAGAAACCAAGAAATAGCTCTACTGGCAAACATGAAAATGTATCTTAATGTTGACTTTCTGTAGTCAACATGGCCAACAAAGTCTGAATTAGAGTAGTCAACACGGCCAACAAGGTTCTTCATCACTTTCATTGTAGCTCTTCAATGATTCATACTTGAATTGTTCTGATATCTGTCTAGCATCAACAGAAGATGCAATGTCAGGTCTTGTGTAAACTTAAGCATACATTAGCCTTCAAAAAGCAAAAACATTTGGACATTGGTTCAAATGAAATTGATCACCCTTCATAGTTCATACAATAGATGTTACACTTGGTGAATAATCTTTCATCCGAAATATTATACTAATTGAATTCAACAGTAACTATTTGGATGCTCCATCCAGCAGGCCCAAGAGACTAGTTCTGAATTTCCCATAGCCCAAAATTCTGCAAAAGTTAGTAGTGATTTGCAAAAATTCCATGAAGCCAGTTATGACTTGGTTTGCAAAAGTTAGTAGTGATTTGCAAAAAAGTTTTAGTAGGATCGTTAATACCCCCAATACCTATATGGACCTAATAAACTTGGGTTATAAATACTTGGTTTAGAAGTAAAGTAGTCAGTCATGACTTAAAAAAAGTAAGCATATGTTTATAGTGCTGCTATGCAAGAGAACAGGATCAGAAATGAGTAGAATAGAATGATGGACCACGCTACTACTAATTATATACATGTCCATGTACAGCAGGGAGGGGGTTCACTAGATTTGTCGCTTCAGACCTGGTGGCACGTGACTTGTATCAGTGCAGAACATTAGTCGCACATGTGACTTACATAATAATTTCCCTTTAAGCAAACAACGACCTAGAGTGCTGTGTAACAAAAAACAAAATTTTGCAGGACTATTCCAGACTTCTTAGGCCATGCAGTGACAAATCTCTAGTCCCAAAAAAATGAGTAATGTTACGAGTTATGTAAACGGGGTTACTCTACTTCATATTCTGCACACTACGAGTATATGCGTGTTAAACTGTTACGTCAATCAACCTCCATTCTTTCTACATTTAGTGAGATTTTCCTACTACACTGCTTCCAATGGATTTTCAAACACACCCTGTAACATTGCTTACAATATCAATTTAGGTAAAAGAAAAAATGGTTGAATAAATAGTATCAGTATTCAGTTTAGTTTAATACTAATAGTATGAACTCGGGGTAAATGGTAGCTCTACCCACTCCAAATATAGTTTTTTAAGGTCCTTCTTGCTAGTTAATTAAGAAATCATTAATTGATGTATACCTTAATTAAAACATTCTCATTTCATTCTCTCTTCGTTTCATTTAGTTGGAATAATGTTAAATACGGCTGAAAAAAATTTGACCAGGCCTCGAAGTTTTAAAATGACAATAATTTTAAAACAAAGAAAAAGTATACAAAGTATAATTATGAAATGGAAGGAGTAAATAACTTTACTGGGAGTACATGGTTAGGCTTGTACACATTTTTAGGAATGAAAGTATCGTAACAGGTAGAGATGTCATATTTCCCTATGCATTTGCATGCCTAGAGATGGAGATATGCAAAAGACAAATTACTGAAAAGATCAAGTTCTGAAAGAATTGAAAACATATATATATTTTATTGATGAGATCATCCCAACCAACCATTTGCACAGCTACAAACTTTATACCCAGGTGTCCCA
>PYAF01001459.1:496351-506640 GCA_007407185.1 Glycine tomentella
ACATAATTAGAGGAAAGAAAAGTGAAGCCAAAAGAAAAACCTTAAACCCCCCAAAATAGAAGAAACATAATGTGGTAAATTCCTATCTAGTGCCCTCTTCTCCATTGGTTTTATGTAACCCTCCACCCTTTCCTCAACTTCTTATTCATTTTTACACATTAAACAACAAAATCACAGCTCAAAGAAATCTTCTGTTTATGACTCCCGTTTACTACCACCCTCCCCCACATATTTTTATAAGCCAAAAAGGCAAAATCAGTGGAATGAAGTAATTTGAAGATGGTTTTCACAAAATCCCTTTTGGATGATCGATCACCTTGGGCTTGGTTGTGATCTGTATGACAACAGTGGCTGGAGAAGCCTCTGCCCTGATGGACTACCTAGTAACATGGCCTGAGATCGAGTAAGCATCTCAGCCATCGATGGTGTTTGATATGCCTGAACAAGACTTGACCTGTCAGTGGAATCACCTCTTGCTGTTGCTCTTTGCCATGAGTGTGAACTTAATCCAGAAAGAATATATGCTCTCCCAGATGCTTCATACACGTGCCTACTCACCATCCGCTCCTGCATTTCCTTGAGTTCAGCATCCAACGCAACACAAAGGCGGTCGTGAGATTTGGCCGAAACAGTCTCTGAAAGCATCTTTCTACAGTTCTCAAGGATAAGTACTGCTCCATTTAGGTCTCCCTGTTCAGCTGCACCACGTGCCTGGGCCATTGCCTCGGCCGCTTGGAGCCTGTTGCGCTGTCTATCCACTTCAAGTGACATTACAACCTGCCCCGCATTTTCAGTCCGCTCAATCTTAACTCCCTCACTTTCCAATGTTGTTGTTTCCTGAGTAAAGGGATCCTTGTACACACATTTGACCTTTATCAATGTTGTTTCATTGCCGGATGTAGCTGGGACATTAACTGAAACTAGAAAATCCCTCTCTTCATCAGCATACAGGTCTCCAACATCGATCAATCCTTTGCGTCCATTGGCCATCAAACGGCAAGGGTAGCTTCCTGCTTTGAGTGAGACAAGATTGAGATTTGGGTGTATACACTCAATTCCCACTTGCAGCTCCTGAATGACAACACTCAGAAGTCCTCCAATGCATTGTGCAAATGCATCCTGTAACACAGCTTCAGTCTCAATAAAAGAAAATGTGCCACCAGAAGTCTCGGAAACTGAGTGCATTAGTGAAGCATCATGATCGGCACCAAATCCAAAAGCATGCACAGGAATTTGAAATCCTGAATTATCACCACCAGTGATAGAAGTGGGCAGAAGAAACTGGTAATTTGGTTGAGGTTGGTTAGTTCCAGAGCCATTGACAGTGTAATTATCTTGGCCATCGGACAACAGTATAATACTGGCAACTGGATTCTTTTCCTTTCGATCTTCCATTATCTTGGCGCCTTTTCTCAGCCCTTCGGCGATATTGGTACCGCCATTTGCAACCAAAGAATTAACAGCTTGCAATGCCTGCTGCCGCCCAGAAAAACTCATTCTGCACAGGGGAAAGAGGCGGCGAGCTGTGGAAGAAAAAGCAATAACAGAGAGTCGGTCGTTAGAGCCAAGGTTCTGTATGACAAATCCCATAGCTCTTTTTAGTAGTGCAAGCTTAGTTCCAGCCATGCTACCACTGACATCAAGCACTGTGACCAAGTCAACAGGGGCACGCGGAGTCTGAGAAATCTGTGCCAAGTTAGTCTGGTTTCTACTAAGGTTTGGTCTTTTGGCTGCAGCTGCTGCGGCGGCAGCAGTAGCTTTGAGATGAACCAAAACCGTGAAGTTAGAATAAGTCTTGGATCCTGGAGCAGCAGATACTTCTGGGAACGTTTTAATCTCCATTGCTCTAGCAGCATCAGTATCTTCAGTATTCTTATTACAAGTGTTTCTCTTAGAAAATGGATGTTGGTGATTTAAGGATTCATCATCGTCAAATATGCCTGGCTCAGAAGCCTGATTAAGTGGCACAACATGCCTCCTATTCAAATCTCGGTGAGGATGAGAAAGAGGTAGACGGTGGACAACTGCCATCAAAGCATCATTTTGAGGCCAATTTATTGGACTAGGTGAAACTCTGCCCTGGATAGGATCCAAACTGGGGCCAGACAAGGGTATTTCTTTCCACTTTGCTCTGCACACTGGACATATTTGGTTTCCATGTTTCACATTTGAAGCAATGCAGTGGAAATGGAATGAATGTGAACATTCTGCAGTGAATATAGCATGGCCAGATCCTTGCTTCATTTTGGTTAAGCATATTGAGCAGGTTTGCTGAATGTTTGAAAACAAAAGCTTGTAAGAACAAACATAATATTACGTAAATTATTTCACAGATGCTCAATGCTTCATGCAAATAAAGAAAAATCGTGAACAGCACACAAGGTAAATTAACAGTAACCGTATCAAATATTACTTCTAGTTCCAATAAACAAAAAAAGTCAAACATGTATTAAAAAACCAGGAATATTTGAATTCCAGCACTTATATTTGATTATTTGCTTTAAAATAATTCATACATGCCATGTTACGTAGCACCACCATAAAGCAACAATCAGATTTGATATACAAAAGTAAAAAAATCAAAATCATCTGCAATTTCATTTCCAACTAAGTATTTTAGCTATTCAATTCAACATATAATGCACACAATAGGAAATAATCTTTGATATATTGAAGATATGTATGGTTTGAATGTTATCAAGAAGTTATTTCATAATACTGTTGAACCAAGCTATCATGAAAACAGAGGGGCAGGGCAATGATACATTGACTTAAAACATCCCTTTCCCATTCTCATATTTCGTTTTCAATTCTAGCATTTTGCCAAAATAAGGTTTAACCATCATTCATAAAGATCTCCAATAAGCAATAGGCTTTTCAAATACCGAGATTAGAGGGATGATGAAAAATCTAATCACCTTGTCTAGTCAAGCAAATCTGAATAACACTGAAAGGGACTAAAGCATCATTTACACCGGCCAAAAAAAGTATTCCAATTACATAAAATTGAATATTCAGCAAATAAGTTCTACCACCGTCATCAAAAACTGCTATTTTTATGACTTGACTAAATGAACCAGCGAACTCTTATCATATCACGCTTGCTTTTAGGAAAAAAAATTATTAAAAAATGCTTGGCCAATAGAAAGAAAAAGAAGGAAAAATCTTATCCACAAGAAGGAGCATTGAAGCAGGCATGAAACATTAATATCAGCTCAAGGCACATGAAAGCACAATTGTTGTCTCAAAACTTCAAAATCACATATCTCACTCGCATACAACACTATTGGAACAAGTCAAGAAAGCACAGCTCCATACCAAATCAATACAAGGAACCTAACTACCAAAATGGCATTTTGGTCCCTAAAAAAACATATCACCCTTGCAACTTGCTCCCTGATAAAAACACCATGTACAATTCAATAAACCAATCAAAACCCATTTCGCATTATTCCCAGACGAATTCAAATAATTTCACAACTAAATCGAACACCAACCTTAAATCAGGGACTAGATTAAAAACGAACTATATTCTCAAGCACCAAAAAAAGAAAAAAGTTCATTCTCAATTAAACTCTCGTAAAATAAAATTAAAAAAATCATAAAACAGTACATTTAAATAAAAAAATCCTCTTTAAAAAAATAATTCCTCCCTCACAAAAAAATCCTAAAAACCGTAAAATCATTTCATTTCTTTTTATGATAACAAAGATTAACAACCATTTCTTTTGAGCATGGTAAAAAAAATCCTATTTTGCAAATACAACTTTCAGATTCATACTTTTAGACTCTAGTCCATTTGACTATTACCAATCAACCAAACAAAGTAAAACTTATCAAAATATTATTTTTTTATAAAAAAAAAAAAAAAACCACATACATACACAGAGAGAAAAAGAGGGAGAGAGAGAAGTTGAAAATGAATGAGAGACAAACCTTGGAGGATTTGCTGCTACTTTTGGAGAGTTTCAAACCGTGAAAAGAGGAAACCGGGGTGGTTGGTCGGGAAGAGCTGGTGCTCCAGTTGGCCGGAGAGAGCGACGCGGCGTCGGAGAGGCGCTCGGAAACCACCGTGTGCGGCGGCGAATCGTCGTCTAAGGTTCTGGGAACGAACATGCAGAGGTTGAGACCCAGCGCCACCTTGGCCTTCTTCCACTTGCTTCCCATATTTTGGTGTCTCTAACGGCGAAATGCTGCAAGCAAGCCAGAAAAGGGAAAAAAAAAAGCTCCACCCCAGATCTCAAATGGCGAAAAGCTTCGAGCTTTGGGTTAGAGGGAGGGAGGGAGAGAGAGAAGAAATGGGGTTTTATGAAAAGTAGAAAACGCAGCACGAAAACCGAGGTGAGTGAATAAATATTATATCATGCGCTGAGAAGAGGAGGGAAATGAATGGCACTAGTTGTAACATGGTTTGACAGAGAAGAGGGAAATGTTAGGTTTGGTCGTTGTTATTGAGGTTGAGGTTGTTGGTTTGACGTTGTTTTTGTTGGCGGCCATGGACTGGGTGTGTGGTGAATGGTGGTGAGTGTGAGGGAGGAGCATTTTGACCTCTGTGTGTATGTTTTTGAGGCTCCTTTACCCAAAAGATTAAAGACAGGGTAAAAGCCATGAAATGAAATCATTTTCAAACAGATTAATTATAAAATATGTAAAGCAGGTTTTGGTTGAATGGGGAAAAGTTGTTCCACTGCTTACTTTGCTTTGCTTTATTATCATGGACTTTCTTTCCTTTATTGCCCCTTCCGCTCTTTTGCTGCTAAATTCCTTCCTAGCTACACACCATGTTTTCCCTAACCACCTCTTTTATACTATTAATAATACTATTTTTTTAGATTAGATGATGATTAAGATTTTGAAATTTTATTAAAAATATAATTAATTTATTAAATTTTAAAGAAAACATCAAATATCAATTGAGGATCTTTTTAAAAGGTATCCATTAATGGTAATCTTGAAAAAAATATTTAATGTAGTATTAATTTTATAAAATGATATATATTTTGAAGAAAACAATATTTCTAAAATATCATATAATTTAAACGGAGAAGTATTAACACGGATGTTGAATAGTTTTTATAGCATTCACGAATAAATGTTTTGCAGTGAGTATTAAACAAAACATTACAACACATAATTAATAGGAGATCATGATTACATAGATTGACATGATGTATGTGTAACGGCGCATTGGATTAGGATTTTAAAATATTTAATATTAAAAAAATTGTGAATTTTTAAAATTGTGTAGAAATATTAAAATTTATTAGATTTTTTTAAAAGACTTTTATAATACTTTAAATTTTATTATAGTTTTATCATATAAATTTAAAAGATTTAAATTTTTTATAGATTTATAAGATTTAAATTTTTTTTATAAATTTTCAAAAATACATTAAAAATTATAAGAGTTTATAAAAAAGTAATAAAAAATTATGAGGTTTAGATGAAAAAATTAAAATCAATACAATTTTTTTAATCTTTTAATAGCTAAATTGTTTCTAGGTTTAGGTCATTCTATATTGACCATTCTTACAATAACATCTTATCATTTTTGCTTTTATTTTTGAACAATAAATTTAAAATTATACACTGGTTTTCTTTCTTCTTTTTTTTTCAATTACTACAATTATTTTTTGATAAATTCAATGACGTGTTTAAATAGAATGCAACAATAAACCTATACTAGAAGGAAGTGATGAGGATAAAAAATTGTAAAAGGGTTACTAAATTATGGGGAGCACAAAATTAAGAGTGACATTTACTAAAACATTAAGTTAGGCGGATGATGAACATGATTAGTATAAAAAAAATATGATTAGCATTGACACATAAGACAAACATTATTTTAATTCTGAAAGCAAACAAAAAAATGCAAAGAGGAGAAGTATATTTGACATTTTTTGCTTACAAAAGAACAGGAAAAACATATATGGTACACAAATTAAAGAATATTAATTTTTTTTTAGTTATTTGGTATCTCTTTCAATTGAGTGAATATCTTTTCATGTTGGATATTGAAGAGAGAAGATGCTATATGTGATAAGAAGAAATAAAGTCCATTAACAAATATAGAAAAAAGAAGGAAACTCTCAAGGATCTTGATAACATTGTTTGATAGATATTTATACTAAAAAATAAAATAAAGTCTATCAAAATTTATCTTAAAAAATAATTCATTGAAATTTATATATTTTTGAACGCTGAATTACTTTTTTTAAATTATAAAGTATCTTAATTGAATATCACTGAATTTTATTATATTTCTTAAAAAAATTAAAAATCTTAATTAAATATCAGGAAAAAAAATTATACTATTTAAACATTAATATCATAAATTTTTTTTTATAATTTTCTTTTTAAATCCTTTTCAAATCCTAATTCAATAAGCCGTTAATAAAAAAGTGGATAAATTGTTTTCTTAACACAGTACTTGAATTTTTTCTATTATTAAAGTATTAAAATTGAATAAAGTGCGTACATTTTATGACAGACTCGTTATGATTGACTTTGGTTCGAATATCGATTCGAACAGGTTAATAAATTACTGGTTCAATTAATAAATCATTATTCTTTAAAAAATTAATAAAATCATTATTCAAAAATCAAGATAAGTTAAATTCACACTTACGTATATTATTTATTTATATATTACTAATATATTAGATACCTAAATTAGTTACTATTAGTATTTAGGTTTGTCAAGAGATATAGATTAATTTATTGAGCATAATATTTGAACTATTATAAATTTATCTTATAGTATATTAGATTCTTTTGAATAAAAAATAATAGTATTTAGATTTAATAATAGACTAGAGTTCATTTTTAAGATTTTGGCTCAACCGATTTTTCTCTTGTAAAAAATACTTATGTAACATTTGTAAAAAGAAGTTGTGAGAACCGTGAAATTTAAGTTATAGTTACCTCTATTTAAAAATAAAGTAAGTTATCTTATATTTGAATTTAAATTAACAAAAAAATTCTTATTATTTATGTATCTTCAAATAAATGAAATTACATAAAATCACATGTTTTTTTAGTTATGCCTCTTTAAGACTTTTAAAACTAACAAATAATTATTTACATAAAAAATTGAAGAAAAAAAAAGAGACATTGAATTGATTGTGTTTAATTTAACGAGTTACAGAACAGAATCAACAGATTGACTTTATGCCAATAAAACATTAAAACTAACTATTGTATAGAGACGTGAAACACACAGATTCCTACAGAAACAGAAATGAGTAGGGTTTGTTTTAATTAATTAATGAGTACTAAAACAAGGAGTAATTTTTTAGGCACATATTTAATTTAATGCGTCCCTAATACAGTGGTATTCTCTCAATCAAACACCTTAAGCCCCCCTAATTGCTTCTCTCAAATCTAATAATCTTATACAGTGACATTAGTCATAAGGCTAGGCATAATCAAACCTAATTGATGAAAACAACCCTTCAATTATTGCAATCTCAGTCAAATCCCCCTTTAAGCCCATTCACCTTTTTTTTTTTTTTTTGTGAAAAGGGTAAGTGGGTAACTACCCATCAGCATTAGTGGTTCATAATTTCCCCCCTAATATCTCTCTCTCCTCCCTCAATAATAATAAGTGCCAATTTAAAGGATATGATCAAGTTGGTAAGTGGAAGAAGTGACAACATGCCATAACATATATAAATGTCAAAAGTATATATTTTGCCTTGATTGGGTGTCTATAATATATGACTCGGTTCCATGAACTAGCATGGGTCTCCTCTGCATCATGGTGGATCACTGTTTACCATGAGTCAACAAGGTGGGATTTTCTTAATCATTGAAAATATGAATTCCCATGCTGTGTTTTTTTTTTTTTTTTACCCTTTCACATGAGATGATGATAAGTATGGCACACGTGCACATCATCACAGCAGTCGTTTTGTGGTACCCATGTCAACCCTGTTGACATTAGTGCCTGCCAATAGATCTCATCACATGCGTTCCATTTTTTAAAATTTCTTTTACTACCTTTTTTTTGTTTTTTTCTTCCTCTTTATTTTACCTTTCTTTTATTATAATTATTTTGGTTGATGAAATTAGAACTACTTTTCTTTGCTTTCTAATATCAAGTTGAATCAATGGTAAATATGATTTAGGAGGGTTGACCAAAAACTATGATGGTAATCGAACCAAAAGTTTGGCGTGCAAATTCCATAATTACCCAATACATATGGAGCACAGCTTTCAGTTTTATATTATCTAAAGTACCCTAATTATGTTGTGTTAACAACATACTAATTGACATGTCAGAATGTTTTTTTTTAATCCAAAACACGTTAGGAAAGGTCCACTTATTTTCCTTGAAGAGTGTGTTTGGCCATTTTGGGATTCTTTGTTGCTATTATTACCCTGTTACGTTTTAAATGATATACTACATATTAAATTTGCTTGATTTAGTCTAAATAAACAATTAGTATATCAAATTAGTCTTTAAAATTTTGAGTACCAGTCAAAATAATTTTAAAAATTATAAAAAATGCCATGTTTGCTCTGGAATTATCAAGTATAAATTATTTTAATATTTACTTATAATTCAAAAATTAAAAATGATAATCATTTGGTAATAATTTATAAAATCAAAATGATATTTTTGTAATTTTAAAAACTAAATTAATCAATGTCCATACTCTTAGAAACTAAATTTGTATATTATTGAATACAAATAATACTTCTTGTAGACCTAAATATGTGAGTATCTCTTTTAATGAAAATTTAAGCATTGATTCACTGTGTTGTGAGAATTTGTCTATTATCTTATTCCGACCTCTCTGTATTTCTTTTTCCTGATTCACAGCCTTTTTGTACCTAAAACTAATTATACCTTCTCATATGTATAAATGAAAAAAATTTAAATATAAATGTTTAAAATAAAGTAAACTAATTGTTATTTTATAGATGCTATTTAAAATATAAATGATGTGTAATATTTGGGTTTTGGTAAAAGTATTTATTTATATTAAAAATTGTCAACTGAAATATAACCGACACTCAGTCAATGAGAAATTTGAAAGAAATATTATTTTTTTAATGTCAATGACGTTTTATGTACATGTGTATATGTATTTTATAGAACGGTTAATTTATATGTAACTTTATATTAAAGTTTTATACAGTCATTTAACAAGTTTTATTACTTAAATTAAATTTAATATTTCCAGTGAGTTTTATTAATTTAAAGATTAAAGTAAGAAGTTGTAAATATTAATTACAAATTAATATCTAAATTAAACAATATATACTTTCCATATTCAGCCACTGAATTTAATTTTTTACTTTATTTTTTTAGTCAAATGCACATAATTTAATGAGCTTAATCATATATATATGAACTTTCAAACGCTTTCAATGGTACGGTACATTACTTATAGATGACTTTACTAATATATTATTCTTAAGCGCGTCAAAATTAAAACTAATAAAAATTCAAATAATAGATTTAGTCATCAGTGATATTAAATATTGCAATTCAATCTGTAAGCGGCACATCTTATAGGAGGTTAAGTTAAAAATATTACTAACAAATAAGAATCAATTTGCAAAATTTAATTTAAATTTATGAAAGTGATATGCCATTAAGTTTCATAATTAACTTTTTAAAATTATTTAATAAAAAATTATTAAATAAATGTTTAACTAAATTTTTTATTCCTTAAAAAACTAATTTTTGTATTCATTCTGCTTAATAATTTTAAGAAATGTTCAATACTATTCATTAATAAAAATATAATATCAAATATTGTACTTTTTAACTGCTTGTACAGTTTCAGATTATAATAATCAACTTAATAATATCATTAACTAGTTAATTTATCCGTGGGATGTACGAGTCTCTTAATTATTAGTAATGCCTTGTTATGCATATTTTTTATTTTTATAGAAAAAATATACCCTCTGATTCTTTTTTAACGCATTATTAAGTGGTCTACGATGCTGAAATAAGAAAAAAGTTGAATCAAAAGTTAGGCCAATAGATAATCCAGACTGGGGGTAAGTCAGTTTTGGATTATAACGTTTCTATCTCTTATAATAGTGAAGTCTTCTGTAAAGTTCTCCTTGAACATTGTAAAGCATTATTCGTGCTGCATATTTTTCTAAAATTATGAAAATCAAGATAATCTTGGTCAATGTACCACAACGGCCTCAAAATTGGCAATGAATGGTCAAAATCTAGAGCCTTGAAATTTCATCATAAAATATTTGGATTTATTAGAATAATTTTATGCATATCTTCCATGTTTAAAGAGCAATATAAAAAC
>PYAF01001459.1:506740-517951 GCA_007407185.1 Glycine tomentella
ACATTGTAAAGCATTATTCGTGCTGCATATTTTTCTAAAATTATGAAAATCAAGATAATCTTGGTCAATGTACCACAACGGCCTCAAAATTGGCAATGAATGGTCAAAATCTAGAGCCTTGAAATTTCATCATAAAATATTTGGATTTATTAGAATAATTTTATGCATATCTTCCATGTTTAAAGAGCAATATAAAAACTCTTCGTGTTTTTCTAGAAAAACACTTATGAAAAAATCAAGATGTTATGGTTTGATATCTTCATCACCGATCTTCCAGACCATTTGACTTGACCCCTTCATTTTGCATTAACGGTATGCAAGTTGTTTACCCTTTTTTTGTGTGACACATCATAAGATCAACCGCTACTGATATTAAGTCAAAATACCTAAAATTCGGGTAAGAAAATAGGTGAATTAAAATTAATAGGAGAAAAGTAAACTAAGGTTAATGCAACATGTAATCTAGTAAAAAGTGAAAAAAGTAGATGAAGTGCTTGATTATAGTAAGAGCATATCCTTGGTAGCAAACTAGTAGAAGAGTTGACTTTAATTAAGGTAAAGGATTTCTAACTTTCAAAGGTTAAATATCACTGTTGCAATGAGTTCATGTTGATCGATGACGAAACCTCACTTAAAATGAGTGAAAAGTTGGGAAGAATATATGCTTTTGTGGATTATTGCAATATTGGATTTGTGTCCACCATTAGAAAATGGATATGTTTGAAATTTGGTGCATGCATATGATGTCTACACGGCATATTTATGGAATAATGGATTTGTTTGAAATACTACTACTAATCAGAATGCTTTTGAAAAAATATGGAACCATTCTGTTTTCCATTTGACATATATGTAATTGGTCTACTGGGGGAATCAAAAAATACTTTGTAGTGTATTGGTCTTCCAACTAATTGAAGAATCTCTAAGGCCACAATAACCAACTTTTCATGCGTACGTCAAGCTAAGCAAAAAATTAAAGAGAGCATCAATCCATATATGAAATGGAATAGGAAGAGCAAAATGATACAAACCTAGCTTTGAGTGGTGTTGCCTATTCCCACTTACTTTACTCTCTCAAAAGACCATCTTTTATAGAAAAAAGAAAAAGAAAAAAGCCTAATCTTTCTAGTATGCAAAAAGTTATTCCTCTCCCCCACAAGAGACCATCAATAAGGAACAAAGATAGTGACTACTTTTCAATTCCCTCTCCCTCCTTTTGAGGGCACACATGCCTCACACACCATGAGAGGGAGAGCGTATGTTTGTGTGTATGAGAGAGAGAAAAAAAAATGGGTTGGTTTGTGCCATCAGAGCTTCTTCCTAGCAATGAGTGGAGAACCATTAAGAGAGAATCCTCATGAAACCCTTTGTTGGGAGGGGATAGGATTTCCTTTACTACCTCCAAATTTGCCAGACTTTATGGGTAAGTCAACGAGAAAGCTGAACCTTTTTTAGTGTGTTAGAGAACCTCTCCTCTCATGGTGCTTCCCACTTTTGTGTTTATTCAAGACATTACTAGGTTACTATACTTATATCTTAATTTCTAATTCATTACTCAAACAAAATTACAAGTAATTTATTAATCTTATTTGGAAACTACTAAAGTTATGTTGTTATGAGTAAAACTAAAATCAAACCATTTATACAAAGACTCGAGTTTAAATTTTATGGATAGAAAAAAATGTAATTGAGAAAAAAAAAAATCTTACTAAAATGTCTAATCAAGTTTTCTAGTAGAGATCAATTATCAACAAATCTAATAAATATATTATACTTGTAACATGATAAAAAAAAACTGAATTGAACTAACAAAGCATAACATTCCAAGCCTTAAAATATTTTTTGAAAGGTCCCACTGCTCATTGCTTATCTTTAATGGAAGCATGTTTAAGATAATTTAGTTTATTAACTATGTGTAAAAAGAATAACAATTTTCTTGCCCCTGATTCGAGATGGTAGTGCTAATGAAAGAATATCTGCACATATAAAGCTCAAGCACTGCATGTCTATAGGTTTTTTTTCATTCTGTCAATAAAGTTGAGATATTATTACAAAATTCTTATTATTGCTGTTGTTGTTATTTGTATGCAAATCTTCGAAGATAATTAACAGTAAGAGATATTAAAAGGACTTACAAACACGCAGATCTACCGAAGAGAACAACCAAACAACAGTGGTTTTTGTTAATTATGATGTCACATGTATTGATAATCAACAAGGTCAAACCTAATCCATACATTCTGTGGGTCCAGATGTTCAAAATCATTGTCCGAGATTGTGCAAATGCAAGTCTTTTTCTCATCTTCCTTTTATTTTGATAATACTTTAGTGTGTGCTAGCTAGCTCTTGCTTGTTTCTCTGCTGCATAGCTGTACCTGAAACACATCAAATACCTGACAACACATGCAAAGAAGGTTCATGTAAATCTTTGGCAGAGAAGTCTCATTGGGTTCTTTTGATTCTCATGTTGGCATTACCCTAGAGTGAATTAATTTTCATGTACTATTCATGTATTTCTTTTGTTCCCTACTCTGCCATATAGTTAACATCTTGAGGAGATTTTTAATTGATTGACATCATTGAGGACACCCTAGCCTCCAACAATCCCTCAGAAAAATTGGGGAAGAAAATTAACTCTGGTTGGTGTAACTGGTTGGACAACCAAAAAGACCCTTTTCAATCATAGCCTTTGACAAAGAAAAGGGTAGAAATAGGATACACAGTTTTTTTAATCTTCTATTGCTTATAAAACTTTTTCATAAAATTTGTAAATTATAAATACACACAGTAATAAAGTCTTTTCAATTTAGAAGAGGATTCCAACAATCCTTCTTTGGGGTCAACAATTTTTATTTTATTTTTGCAAAGAAAGAGAAAGAGAAATTTATCAAAAAATATAAAAAGAAAAAGGACCTTATTTTTTTGGGTCCACAGAGAAAAGAAACTCCAGTTCTCATTTATTTATGGTGACATGTGGGCCATTGTTGAGTCCAACTATGCAGTGATACATCTCAAGGCCCAACTTGGATCTCCATTTTTGTCTAGCCCAAACAACAAGAAGAAGTGGTCTTTTTGTTGGAAGTTTTGGAAAGTTTTCACAAATTCTATAATGTTTCGGTTTAGACTCTACAAGCTGAAGCTACGTCTTTTTTCTGGCTAAACTAATTGGTCTGTCCATGCCAAAATTGATAGTTTGGTCCAGTTAAGTTTGAGTAACTGTATTGTTTTTCAGTTTTTCTAACGTTAAACTCAGATTGAACTGGACTAATGGATAACCATTAGTTTGCTTGAAATACATTTATGTATGTTTAGTTTAGGAAAGAAAGTAAAAGGAATGAAAGTGAGAGGAAACAAAAAAAAATGTGAGATGATTTTTAAGTTATTTAATAGAGAAGAAAATGAAATGAACAGAAAGATAGTATCTCCCCTCTTTCTTATAATGTTAAGAGTTCAAATTGGACTGGACTAATGGATAACAATTAGTTTGCTTGAAATACATTTGTGTGTTTAGTTTAGAAAAAAGAAAGTAAAATAAATGGAAATGGGAGGAAAGGAAAGAAGAGAAAGAAAAAAGACTAGAATGTAAGATGATTTTTAAGTTATTTGGTAGGAAAGAAAATGAAATGAAAGAAAAAGTTCTTTTTTTTTTTGTTTGATTGGGTACAAGATAGAAGAAAAGGATATATATATACATATATATATATATATAATGACATAAATATCTATAATAAAAAAAGAAATATATAAATAAGGATAGATTAGTATTTGCAATATACAAACCTTTCTCCCCTCTCTTTCCAAAATGGAGAGATTAAAAATTAGTTGGGCCACATGTCTTTTTATGTTTCTTAATTCTCCAAAGTAAAACCAAATGGAGGAAGGATTAAATCCCACGCTCTTTTCTCTCTATCCAGTACGAGTATCCACCTTCATTTTGCTGAATGAATTTTTAGATCAATTTTAAAAAATGAATTATAAATAACATTAATTTGTTTTAAAATATTATAACTAATAGACAGATGTTCTGGTTTAATTTTATAACAAATAATTAAAATTTTAGTCTACCAATGATAAAATAAACATTTTGATCCCTTGACGTTTTATTATTAGAAGAGCAAATTAGCAATAATCACAAAGTCCAAAATAGACACTTATGATAATTTATTGGATAAAATATATATTTTCCCCTCCAAAACTTGTAGAGTTCTGTTTTACTCCTTCTAAAAAAAATAATCTCTTTTGTATTCTAATATTAAAATGTATTACTTCTAATCCTTCAAGCGTTACTATTATCTAAACTACTTTTGTCTTATAAAACATTATCTAAACCACTTGAAGGATCAAAACTGATGCATTTTAAAATTAGGACCAAAAACAAACACAATTTTTAGAAAGACTAAAACTAAACTCTGCATATTTTAGAGACAAAAATCATGTTTTATCCAGACTTATTTATATCAGCTAGTTCTTTGCCACGATACAAAAAATATTATTACTTCAATTTTTGCAATTAATGCTGTTACTTTATATATATTATTGTGGTAGAACTTTAGAAACAATCGTTTTACGACAAAGTTGGACAACACTTAATTGAATTATATTATATATACACATCTGTGGCCAAAATGTTGCTCGAAAAGACAATTTCTTATCGATGTTTCAATGGTGTAGTTTGCCTCTTCTATTTATAGGTATTGAATTTAAACCCAGCTATTGGAAAAAGATCTTATAACACTAGTTTGGTTTCTTAAACCACCTTCCATCTTATCTCAACATGCATCACTCCATTCCTTGAATTTATTAGATGGTACTTATCATTAATGCGACCATTGTGCACCACATCTCTTAGGTTAATCTCCACATGCCCCAATGATTCCTGCATAAATATGAATATTAATATCACACTGGAATTATGAAAACAAGCTAATAAACGGTAATTAACAGATTGATGAGTACATGGATTAAAGTAATCGAATTTATCACAAATTAAAATTAGTATTTATACAACTTCGGTTTTCTATTATGTTGTGTGATCATGTAGCCAACTTCAACTATTGAGATAAGGTTTGGTTGTTGTAAAATTTCAACAAATTTATTCAGAGGAAAATATGACTTATAATGAATGAGAAAAATAAAACGGCACCTTTGGCAGAAAACTAAAGTTCTTCCTCTTGCTCATAACCTCAATATGTATCTTCTCATGTAGAGGAGGCTCCTCTAGCATGAATTGGAATTCTTCATTCCAACGCGGGTGTCGAGTTTTCTTCATTATCTGCATACATTTGAATTCTGGAATAAATTCTTTCAACTAGACATAAAAACTTGCCTGCATCAATTGTGCATACAAATGGTAACATGAAGCATATTTTTAATGTCTTCAGTTTTCACTGTAATGCTACACATTTACCAATTCACCAGCATATCCAACATTAGCTAATGTTAATCCATCATATGCACATCTAGGCCTAAATGCAATTGTGATAAACACGCATCCGAGTCACATCGATGTAACATAATGTGCATGTGATAGACAGCTAAAAAATGTTGTACATATATCCTGAAGGGGAAAGTTTACCTTTGTCCTTTTCTTTTCGCCTCTAAAGGTCAGCACTGCAAATGGGTTGTTGTGATGGTTCCCCTCAACCTCTTCAGCCTCTTGGATCACAATTGAAAGCAAACCTGCTCCTTCTTGGACCTCATCATCTGATACAATATCAATTCCACTTTCCTTCCTGCTATATCCTTCTGAAGGTCCACCAAACTTGCTACTATCTTCTTTGAAAGGAACAAAAGTCAAGTCCACCACAATCTTCCCTCTAGGCTTCTTATGTGGAGTTTCATTGAGATTTGTGTCCTTGAGTAAATCAAGTGTGAATTCTTTGTTCTCGTACGGCTTTAGCACTTTAAGAGGGACTAACTGCATTCCCAGCTTGTCATGTCCACCAACCTGTTAAGATACAATTAAAAAGAACAGCTAAAAATTGTAAACTGGCACCAATATCTTTCAACCAAATAAAGTGGTTGATTTCTTCCAGACCTAATGACATGCCATTAATGAATCGAGTGGACAGATGAAAAATATGATTGAAGATAGAATGTTACTGTATCAGTATCATCAAAGCCAACAAATTTTATAAATAATCAATTAAACATGGCTGCACACAATTTGAAAATGCAGTTGTTGCTTGAAAGTTGAAAGTAACTGAGGCTTTCTAGTAATAAAACAAATTCACATCCCACAAAAATAGAAAAAGTAATCATTTGAAAGAATTTTATGGTTACTGTCAATCTCAGAGATAAGTGCCGCCAATTAGTTAGAATTGTTTATATACATTGTATACATAATTAACTTAAAAAAATAATTTTCTATTTTCTTGATGAAACTGTAAAAGAAATGGACTACATTGGTCGACCATAAAATGTTCAAAGGAAAAATTACGAACTTCCATTCTAACATGACTACCTTAAGGGCTTAGTCAATGATGACTAGTGTAGCTAAGATTTTTATGTTACTATTTTCTGTCAAAATTGAAGTAACCAGAAGAAAGATTAGGAAAACCTTGTCCCAGTCATAAACTTGTAATTGGAGAACTTGAGATTGAGGGTCCTTTACAACAATCTTGAACTTCTCATTCCACTCAGGATTCAAATTCTTTCTCTTGACAGTGGTTTTCTTTGCTGGAAGTTTGTCTCCTGTCAAGCTTAGTTTAACATATGGATCAGAAGTACCCAACAAATCCATCTTTAAAAGCTTTTGTGCACGAACCACATTCACATGTAATATCCCCACAGGCTTCTTTATTGCCACCCTATAAGAGATGTGAACAAAGCATTAGGAATCATTCTTCATAGAGCAAACAAAGTTCTTGTAAACTTGAACTACGAACGAATCAAGACAGATTAATTTGCATACTTATACTCTTTCTCATTTCTATTTGAAAGAATTATATTTATATATCTATATCTATTTGGCGGCATGGCCGAGTGGTATTCAAATCACGTTTTAAATAATAACATGGTTCTAGTAAGATATGGGTTGCAGCTTTGTGTAATTCCTTCAACTGTAGACCACTGAAAATAACATGGCATTATTTTTATAAGCATTTTAAAGCATGTTATTATACTTCAGCTTTAGAAAAGGAGCAGGAAGCATTTTTTATTTATATATATTTTTTAAAAAGACAGGATAAAATTTTATAAGCTTATAGATCAGAAAAATGAATATTGTGGGTACATAGAACTCTTATCATTTCATACAAACTTACGTTGATTCATCAAGAATAGGAATTTCCAGGGTTTGAGGCCAGAGATAGAGGTTTGCAACTTGTTTTTTTATTGTTTCCTGTAAGCAACTATATTTGTTAGTCCTTGAAAGGCCATGGCAGTTGAAACTTGAAAGTGCAGGGAAGAAAAATATGATGGCGAGAAATTAACCAAAAAAAAAAACCTTATGAATTTGTGCAAGGGATGTAAATAATCCAACAGTCCATTAACTAACTGAAGATTAAATTAAATGGCCATAGGAGTAATGGATTATGCACAAACTAAAGTAACCAAATTCCAAGAATGTAAAAGTAAAAATACAAATAGGAGGTCTTAATTTACAAGTGTACTACCACAAAAATTCTAATCCAAAATAGATTTTTTTTTATAAAAAAAAAAAATCAAGTATAAACAAATAGAAAGAGGGCGAGCCCAATCACAGCAGTAAAGTTGTATCTTAGCGACTTGTTGGTCATGGGTTCGAATCCGAAAACAATCTCTCTGCATATGCAAGGGTAAGACTGGTTACAGTATCCCTTCCCCTTACCTTCGTATAGCGAGGAGCATCTGCGCAGGCAATGGGATACGTAGTTTTTTTTTATTTTTTTTTTTTTTTTACAAACAAATAGAAACCAATAACAACCAAAAAAAAAAGCATCACCTGTACAAATCTATAGAGACCAGGTATTGACATGATGTCCCCTCCTGATATGTTCATCCCAAAGTCCACATGAGGCTGGATATTAAACATAATTAATTATCACATAAGAAAGGATTTCTTCTGACTTATAATATTATAAAAGGTAATAAATGAAATTAAGCTTGAGTACATTATTTCCTTTACCTTCTCCATCAAAGATACCACAATATTTGCAAAACATGGAAATGTAGGCACCAAAGGTCTTAAAGTAATCCGTGGTGCTGCAAACATTTGTAAGTCTACCAACTGCAAAGAATCAAAATGAATTCCCGAAGGAAAGCATCATCTTGAAGGACCTTAAAAAACATTTACCATTTAGGATTGTGCCTCGAGGCTTATCTGACCTGAATGGTGATTTTCAAAGATGACACATACAAGGACACCACTATGTTTGGATTGCCAGCCCATTTGATAACTTGTTCCATGACCAATTCCTTTTCATTTGTTTCTAAAACTTTCATACCTTCAGAATTACCATGTATACAGTAAAAAGAAATCAGATTCATACTAGACCTTAATACCTCAAAGTTCCATTTCTTTACCCTATCATATATTATCTTTTTTGATATCTAGTAGCAATACAGTTTATTATTTTGAGGTTGAATATTTAGAAGAAAAAAAATATAAAAAATTGTGGTTGGGGAGGTTATAGTAGCAAGAGCCATTGGAATTTTTTTTTATACATTGGAAGAATCCATTTTTGTACCATTTAACTACATACCTTTCAACCTCTACTTCTTAAAATTAATTTAAAACAGTACCATAGTAAAAATATCAAGACTCAAACTTAGGAAGAATTTGACAAGCTTAGTAGAAGGATATCAAGACTCAAACTCACTTGAGGTAGGCTAGGCTTTCAATCTCTAGTTAAAGGTTTGTTTGGTTTAACCTATTTGTTTTATTAGGCAGATTGATGGTTATTGGTTAAGTTGGAATTTCATGATATTTGAGGGTTATTTTATGATATGGAAATGTTAATTTAAAACCATAAGATAGGTGATGATTTAAAGGCTGAAATTCCAACAAAATGTTGGACAAACTTTATTACATAAATTGACCTTTAATGAGGATGAATTTAAAAAAACTCTGTTTAGCTCACCAGGAATTGTTCAAGTGAAATTTATTTTCTGAAGTGCATTTGTACTTCAAAGTTGAAAATTCCAAATGATTCATCCTTAATCATTCATTTTATGCAAAAGACTCGTGGCATACCAGTGAAATTACAATGGAGGTACCAAAAGTTTATGTTCTGGCTTATTGGAGCCAAAAGTATATAATTCACTTTGCCTATCCTTGTACTATCACCCAGGAATTTCAATAAATTCATATTCATTATAGCACGCCCCAAATGCAAAAGAAAACTATAGTTATGTATACATCTCCAGGACTCTTAAGTCTCAATACAACCTTCTCCGCTTCTAGTTCATGTCCAAAAATAGGTAAACCATGACATTAATGTCAAACTGTTAAAATTTGTGTACCCATCGTTTGTTTAAATGGATTCACTGAAACTGTCCTGGGTGAAAACCATATTAACTAATCATATTCTAATCTAAAATTTCAATTAGAATAGTGAAATTTCATATAATATGACAGACATTCGTATTACTGGGCAGAAACCTGGATAAAATATTTGCACAACAAATAAGATGATCTGGGAAAAGACTTACCACAGACAGTAGGAGGAAGAGTACCAAGGCTTAACTCATCAAACTCAATCGCTTTGATCTGATACTTCCCAATGTATTCAGCAAATATCGGTTGAGCCGTGCTTCTAATAATCTTACAAATTGCCTATACATAAAAACGAAACAGCATTGAAGAATCGTCCAACAAGAGCACAAACACACCCATATGGAATCACTGAAATTACAATACCGTGTCTAAGAAGGGCCACATATCCAACAAAAACTTGTTCAACCAGTCAACCTGAAGAACATGCAAAAATAATATCAATAACACGGTAACATCATCATAAACCTTAAAAAAACAAAACAAAACGTTTAATTCACGAAACTAACTCGTTCATAATCAGGCGTCTTCACCCAGAGAGGAATTTCGGGCAGAAGTTCCTGCAGAGCATTTGGGCCTAATTCACTAATTGGCCTAACAACAGGGTCCTGCAACATTGAAGAGAAAGAAAAAAAAATCAAATTTTGATGATCACCCAGATTTCAAAACGCAAAAGGGGTGTTAAACCCAACACCAGCAGTTCCCAGAGAGTGATCAGAAGAAATGCATGTGTCTGCTGAGAATTGGAATAAAACAGAACGAACATGCAATGAGTTGTTGTTATGTTAACCTTGACATGTTTGGTTTCTGAGTAGACAAAGAGAAAGAACCCAACCAAGAGGCCAAGAGGTATTCCAACAGCAAAACCAAAAACCCCCAAGAAACTGCTCACCAACCCCATTTGTTCGTTGGTTCTGGGTAGAGGAAGAAGAAGAAGAAGTAAATGCTGATGAAAAAGAGCAGAGAAAAGGGGAAATATTTTACATCCCAAGAAAATGGTTGGACAGTTCCGGAAGATGGCGAGAAAAACTAAAAGGGTTGCGTTGTGTGTGAGAGTTACGAATGAAAGCGCCAAAAACAGAGACACCACAGCACCCTCTGTTTTTCAATTAAACAATGAACACCAAAAAAAAAAAAAAAAAAAACTCATTTTTTGCCTCACTCTCCTATTTCAAAATGCTGTACCATTTATTGCCACTTGCCATTCTACAATTTCTCTTACTTCAGACTATATTATATTACTATATTAATTATTGTTTTTATAAAATGTTTTAAGTCTCTTAATTTTTGGTCAAAATTGATTTTAGTTTCTATAGTATAATTTGATTCTCGTGAATTTTGTCTTTGCATAAAACTTAAGATATTAGGATAACATATAATAACTAAAATTGTTGCTTTTAAAATATAAATATTAAAATCAATTTTGACTGAAATTAAGGAAGTTAAAGCATAATAATATTATTATTGAAAAAGGGACACGTGTCATTTACAATTATGATGGAAGTTTTTTTTTAGGAAATGGAAGTTAAATATAGATAAAATGAGAATCTACAATTATTTAAACTTTATATGAATTCCTTTTAAATTTTATAAATTTCTTTTAAATCTTATAAATTTATTAAAATTCAAACCATAAAATCTTAATTATAAAAAATTGTTCCATTCCTACAAGCTATTTTAAAATCTATAAAAAAAATTGAGCCATTTTAAAAAAAATATAATTCAATATTCCTAAA
>PYAF01001459.1:518051-544136 GCA_007407185.1 Glycine tomentella
TATTTTTTTTTTTTTTTTTTTTTTTTTTTTTTTTTTTTACAGCTTGAAGATCTAACTATAACAAGAAAAAAATAATGTTTTTTTAATACAGAGAATTTAATTTTTATGCATTGAAAATGCAAAAAATAATTATTTATAACAATAGAAGTGTAAAATTTTATATTATTAATCAATAAAAAATTATAGTTATAATTATTTTTTAGAATCTAACTCTTTTTTGAATATATATTACTTTCAAGTATCTTAATTCAATTACAGAAAGATTAGTTGGATAGTAAATAGAAATCTCATATACCCTGGTTAATAATAATTTTATAATTATTATAAAGAAAATAACTTTATTTAATGCCATATTTGATATTTCTTCTAAATATTTTTACTTTCAATTTCAATTATAATAATTTACTGTAATATTTTTTTTTACTTTTAGCAATAATTACATCAATAAAAAATGCAGAAAAAAAAGAAGAAGTTATACTCGTTATTGAAATTGATAATAATAATAATTTATTATACAGTTGAAAACCGTGTGTTCTAGCATTTTTATATTAGCACACAGACTTTACAGTCGTCAGTGGTCAGCATATGAAAATCACCGAAATTGGTACTTGAAAGTTTATAATAAGTTGCTGCTCGTTTGTTTGGCCCTTTTGACATTTAGTTTGAATAATTGTTACGAAAAAAAAACTCAGTTTGTATAAAATGATTAAAATAAAATAGAAAATAAATATTCTTACTATATTTATTATTTTTATAAAAAAATTATTACTATTTTTTTATAAATTAAATAACTCCTTTTTTATTATAAAAGTATATGTATTTTAATATGTTTTATGAGAATATATATCTTAATATAAATAAAATTTTATTCCTGTAAATGTACTTTGTGTTGAATATAGATTTAGATAATACAATTATTTAATTATTAAAATAAAATTAGTTTATTGAATTCTCTCAATAAAACAAATCAATATAAAATAATATTTAATTTGATTTAAATTTAAAGTAATAATACGTTAACTTTTTGACTGCAAAATAACACTACATTAACAATAATATTTTTAAACACATTCAAAATTAATTTAAATTTAAGATAGTATATATTTATAATAATAATTAATATAATTTAATTTAAAATTTAAAATAATAGTAATTAATTAATTTAAAATAAATGAAATTCAAATTTTAAATTGGTGACATGCTTATAATAAAAATAATGATGATGATGATAATTTAAATTTGAATAAACATAAAATGTTTAAAAAGAAAATCATTTTGAATGTGCTATTGATTAAGGGAGCCATTCCTTTTGAATGAGCTGAAGAACTAGAGTGGAGTTTGATTCACACACAACATTTTGAAATCCTTTATCCTTGGCTAAAGATAAGCCTTTATGGATAGCTAGCTAGCAGTTTGGCTAGTGTTGGTCATGAACCGCAACGGCCTCAAGGGAACCTGTCTGATAATACCATTTATATGCTGAGATGAAGACGATCTAAAAGATTCATCATTCAAATCTCCAATCTCCATATTCTTTGACTTCCAAATCATCCAAATCGCACAAGTAAAGAGGACTCTGATGGCCCATAAGAGTTTCTTCATTTTTTAGTATAACTATAAGTGATAAAATTCTCAATAAAATTAAACGGGAATAATTTTGCTTAAGTTAATTCACATATTGGTAATATTATTGAACAAATTGTATAAGGCTATAAGCACAGTTTTATTTATTTTTATTTTACCAACGATATCATATATGAATGAGTGTGGTTGTTTGTAAGATGTTTTAAAGTCTAAAGTTGGCGTCAGCCATTATAGAGTATCGGTGGAATAAGATAGGTTAACACAAACAGGAAGTGATATAGGTGAGTTAAGACTAGCTATAGAGTGGGGGAAGCACTAGTAATAACTACTAATGTAGACATGTAGTAGTAATTCAATTGCATTGCCCAAAATATCTTCAGGTATTTTTTTTAATTAATAAATAAACCATGTGTAATCACTAAAATTTCCCACAAAATTTTGTTAAAGCCACTGGTAATTTTCAAGGAGGCCAGGCTTATTGTATTTTCTTCTTCTCCATTTTTTAATCATAAGACTCTTTTAATTAATTTATGTTTTTAATAAAAATAGTTAATTTGAATCATTAATGTTTTGAAAGAAATTAATTAAATAAGAATATACAGGAAAAAAATAATTAATATACCTAGAAAATAAAAAATAATAAATAAATTTTTAAAAAGAATTTTATAATTGAGGACCGATGAAATACAATATTATATTAGAAGTTTGATTAGTAGCCAAACAGATCCACTTTTCACTATTTAAACAAAAAGTGAAAGCTTACGTTCGTGCATGGAATTTATAGTCCTCCATATATGTGGAGCTAGCTTCTCTGCAATAATTAATCCCGAAATTTACAACAACAAAAATAAGATGCTAATAGTGTACAGTATTGAATTAATAGTTCTTGTGTTGCTTATCATCTCGGGAATCACGGTTACATATCTCACACGTTTTCTTTGAGTATTGAAGTCCTTCGACGTAGGTCTCTTACCAAGTTCGTGATGATTATTGTCAATTGCAAGGATTAAAATGTTTAAGTCAATTAAAGTAAAGAAATAAGAGATAAAGAGATAGATAATCTTGTTTCTTGTTGGTTTGTTTGTATTTTCAAGTATATACTTTATAAGAAGTAAATTACGACAACTTATGGAATAATTCTTCGGCTGTGTTTCATGTTAACAAATTGGATACAAACAAGCTATTTGATCATTTCCTTATGGTGACATCAAACAAATCGTGGCGTAATGCACGTGTGATTTTGACCAACAAGAATATGATTTTATTCTTCCTTTTTTATTTGGTGCATGGTGGAAATCATAATAATCAAATAAAGCCATAGAATTCTACGATTAACTGTAAAGACTTTGAATTACCAAATAAGAATAGTATTTATTAATTTAAAAAATATATATTTTATTCAAAAAAATGTAGATGGCATTTTGTTTTGAAAGAATATGCCCCCGAAACAGCTGTTTGATACGAAAGTAATAGATTTGATTGACATGTTAGGGAATTTGGGATATAATGTATATTGTAGAATATAACCAATTAAGGTAGGCCCCGGGAGTTTTGAGCAAGAAATTTCTTGAAACGTACAATTTTCATTTTCTTTCCAAGGCAAATACTTGTTTTTGAACTCCATTAAATAATGATGAAAGGGTAGCGTACACGAGCAAGCATCTATTGCTCAGTGGTCTTCGTTAACAAAGACACTGTGTACAGAAAAAGGAAAGACACAGTATATGCTAATTTTTCGTAAAATAAAATACTTGAGGCGATTCCTTAATAGTTAAGATCTTATGGGATGTGTTAAAATTCTCGATGCCCTTGTTTGTTTTCTTCGTATTAGAGAAAATAAACTTTACATGCATGTTATGCTTGTGCTTTAAAGAACAGGAACAGAAAATGAAGAAAATAATAAAACGACAGTGATAAGTAGGGCGAAAATATGTTAAATCGTTAATGATGACATAATTAAAGAAAAACAACAACAAATAAGTGGATACAGAACATCATTAGAATGATTTCTCATGTGTTTTTTAAATAAAACTAATAAAATGACAGGTATGTGTTAAAATGATTAAATATTTTAATCTTTATAAATGCCACGTGTCTTCAGTTAAAGAAAGTATATAAGTGCCATAAGCTAAAGGTGCCATTTAGAGGGAGGAAATGACTTTAAACTCCGTATATTTTTTTATCTTGTTATTATGAAATATTTATTGACTTTATTAATGACTAATATTTATCAAGAATTTGATTGATTAATTATCTTTAATAATTTTTTTTTAATTATATTTTTTTCATTCAAGATACTCAAATTCAAGATTTTATTTAAAGAGATTAAGTTGGATATAACTTGTTAAACTCTATATATTATCTTGAGTATATTAATGATTAAGTAATATATCAGTGCAGGCGTAGAACTGTTGGAGTAACATTGACTAGGCCTTCTGTTTGCGAGCATTGCCAAATGCTAAGCTACGTGAAGTATTGAGAAGTTTGTGGATCTAACACTGCCTGTTGCTATAATCACTTGAGGTTGGTCAACCACTCACTATCTCAAAGCGAATGATGACATTATCTTATGTAATTATGTAACCTGGTTTTAACTTTTAATCAAATCCAAGTGTAATGTTTATATTTCGTCATATTTGATCTATTTTCTTTCACAAAATCATAGAAAAGGAAAAATAACATAAAATATATTTTTAATTATTTAATCAAAATATATTTCTAAAAATAATCAAAATGCATACTTGTCTAAATTTAATGACTAACATGGCTTGAATATATTTTTTAAGGGTTGATGATTGGTTAATGTAATGCATAGATCGTGTTTTCTAAATTAGGATGCGTGCAAGTTTTGTATAATGGTTTCTAATTTTAGTCAGATATGGAGGCAATTGAATTTTCTTCTCTTAAGTCTTGACATCTTTAAACTTTAAAGCATCAAGGCATGTTATGTTTGACTTGTTTAAGATTTGATTAGAAGTTGACATTGTTGCAAACCATGTTTGATGAACTGATCAGAACCAAATGGATCACCTTTTCTCAAAACAGGTTTAGCCATTTTTGGTGATAAAATAAAACCAATCTCTCGAGTTTTCTTCTCCAGAGCAAATGGACTTAATTTGTCTCTTTGTATTGCAAGATTTTGCGACGAACATAAAAATGATTATAAGAAAAAGTTTTTCACACGAAAAATTTAAATAGAAAGGTATGGGTTATGCTTTCTTCTCCTGATAGAAAAAAATAATATATTTTTTGTTGTGTTTGGTAAAATACGAAAAAGATGTTCCTCTCTGGCTCGTATCTGGCATTTAGATTGCAAGTTGTTGGACCAAAATCTTAAACAAGAATGCTGATGTTTGGGTCAAAAATCCAATCGACTTCATAAAAAAAATGTTATTGGACTTTGTTAGATAAATGTGCAATTTCTCTTTTCCTTGAAAAGCTAAAGGCTTTTGTTATTTACACTTCTTACAATTACTATTTACACTCTCCTTTTCCTTTTTTAAAAGTGAATTTACTTAAATACCTTTATTTTAATATTTTCTCCTTAAGACATAATAATCAAAGCCTAGATTTCATTTCACTCTTTTCGGTTAATAAATCTTAATCTCATATCCATATGGCCCAACAAATGAACCACGACCACCTGTTCTTGTTTCCATTTCGTCTATTTCAACGAAAGGATGGGCACTAAAACAATTCCACAAACCACAACATTCTTAAGAACGGCGATTTGAAGAAGTGTTCTGTGAATTTTAAACCATCATGTGGGGACTGTGAATTCCTTCAGAGTATGTTTGGATGAAGTATTTTAAAATTTCTGAAAATTTAAAATTCAGGGAAAATAAAATGTATCAATTAAAATTCTTTTATTTTCAAAATTTTGTGTTTGGATAAAGAAATTGAATTTTTTCATTTTTAAAATTTTGAACCTCATTCACGAAAAAACACGTAAAGTGGGTGGTGTCGTGAGAGTAGTGGAGGTCTGAGTACGTTGGTGATTAAGACGGAGCAAAAAGTTGTGCATTTAGAGCTTCTAAAAAAGAAGAGAATTTCAATTTCTCACCTTTTAGAGGGAAATTCAAATTTTACATTTTTAGTTGTTTAAAATTCTGTTTTAAAATTCTAAAAATTTAAATTCCTCATATAAAAATATCCAAACAGTGAATTTTAAATTGAAGAATTTTAAATCTCCTAATAAATTACTTTCCCCAATTAAAATTCTCTATCCAAACATACTCTCGTTGATTTCTTCACTTCATCCAGGAGGTGGGGGCATGGATGTCTTGAACACTTGAGGATATCATTGTCTCTCGAGACAATATTTATGAATGAATGAAAAAATGGGCTTAAAATGGATTTTTTTTAAAGAAGACTAGATGTGGGCCATTGAAAAAAACAATGAACTTGGTGGACCACACCAAACTGGGCTGGATTGCCAATATCTTAAGGTTTAATTAAATTAGGCTTATGTCTTTAGTCCTTTAAATTAGGGGATTATCGTTTTTTAGTCTCTCAAATAAAATTTGTATTTTTAAGTTTCTTAAATTATGGCAGAAGACTAACAAGATTGTTTTTATTTTCAATTTGAAGGAGAAAAAAAATACAAAATTTCATTTAGAGGACCATAAAAATAGGCCCCTAATTTGAGTTACTAAAAATATAATTAAGCCTATTAATTATTAATGAGTTGTTGGTTTAATTAATATATATTTTTATTTTTTTAAGTCAGTCTAGGATCAAGTTTTGTATATGAATTTTATTTTACCAAAAGAGGTCATAATAAATAAATAAAATAAAATTTACTTTTGCATGCATATTCTTAAGATTGATATTTTATAGATTTAAAGCATCCCCCGGGCCCATGTTAAAGAAATATAGGCAAACTTACCGGAAAAGTTCATATAGTTTTGTATTTGTATGTTTTACCCATGAAAATGTTTTTTTAATTAATTAATTTTTTTAGGAAGGAACGTTAGAAATAGACTGGCACCTTAAACTCTCAAGTGATTTAATTCGATTAACAACTCCCACTAATTAATACTTGCAACCTCCAGGGAATTCGTAACCTGATAAATATGCTATGGAGTTTCATCAACATACTTATGTTTCTATGTACATTTTAATGCTAATTAAGGACTTCACTTGTCCATTAACTCCTCCCAAAACCAATCAATTTAAAGGTTCATTGAATATTTGAAAACAAAATTGTAAACACAAGTACTAGTTGGGAATGGAAATCACAATTACATCAAGAGAAACAATCAAACCATTGTTCGCCACACCAGATGAACACAAATTCTTCCAACTCTCTTTGTTTGATCAGCTTCAACTTGTCAACTATTTGCCAATTGTTATGTTTTACCCCAACAAGGAAGGGTTCCCTGAACCATCTCATATCTGTGCCCAATTGAAACAATCACTGTCTGAGACACTAACAATTTTCTACCCTGTAGCAGGCAGAAGAGAAGACCACACCTTCATCACTTGTAATGATGAGGGTGCACTTTACTTGGAAGCCAAGGTGAACCATAACATGGTTGAGTTCCTCACACCACCTAAGCTAGAATTTCTAAACAAATTGCTCCCATGTGAGCCTAACAAGATGCACTCACATAGAGAAACCTTGCCCCAAGTACTTGTACAAGTGAACATATTCAATTGTGGTGGAATAGCTATAGGCACATGTAATCTTCATACTCTTCTTGATGGTTGCTCTGGAAGCCTCTTTCAAACTACTTGGGCCGCTATATGCCGCGGCTCTAAGGGGCAAGTTCCATCTCCTGATTTAAATTCTGCATCTTCTTTCTTTCCACCATTGAATCATTTGAGTTTGCATAACCATGCTGATCAAAATAATGAGGATTCAAGTGCACAAAAAATGTGCACCACTAGAAGGTTTGTGTTTGGTGTTGAATCCATCAACACTCTAAGAGCTGAAGCAAAAGATGGTGATTATGATGAAAGCTCAAAGCCTCTTACCAGATATGAAGCACTGGCTGCATTCATTTGGAAACACATGACACTTGCATGCAAGATGGAGTCTGATAGCACAAGACCAGCAGTGGCTATCCATATTGTAGACATGAGAAGGAGGATTGGTGAACCTTTCTCTAGATACACCATTGGTAACATTTTGTGGCCAGTGATGGTGTTTTCTGAGACAGTCAATGCAGACACTAGTGTTAGATATTTGGTCAGCATTGCCAGGGAGAAATTTGGAAAGCTTTCAAGGGAGTTGTTTTTAAGAGTGAAAAGTGATCCTAATATTCTAGGGAGCACTCAGTGCGTGGATCTGCCTCAAGGTATTGAAACAAGAAGTCCTATTCCAATTGTTCTGACAAGTTGGTGTGGCTTGAATTTCAGTGAACTAGATTTTGGTTTTGGGAAGCCTTTGTGGGTTGGTGTTAGAGGAGGGGATCAGGAAACTCTCCCCAATGTAGCTGTTATCATGGAAACAGATGAAGGCATGGAAGCTTGGTTGACAATGGAAATGCAACATATTGCTAAATTGGAAAGAGACATTGAGTTTCTCAGATTAGCTTTGCCTAATCCTAGTGTTTCAAACATCTAGTTTTGATATCTGCAAATGAATTAACTTTTCAAATAGATTGAAACATGTGTTTGCACAAAAGAATGATAAAATGTTTGTTGATCTCCAGAAAGGTTGAAGAACTAATCACTTGTCAAGTCACTGTTAAAAGACAAAGACCTATTGGGATAAAATGAAAAACAAGTTGATGTCATTCTTGTCTGGTCCAAACTAATTAATAGGTATTGAATTATAGGAAAAATACCAGTATGCTAGACAAAAAAGCTAGTTAACAGCTTCTATGACAAACCAAGTAGGTGCAAAGCAGAGCTAATAAATTTAATGGAATTCTGAAATAAACTAGTTCCACACATAACCAGTGTTTGGAAGCTGAGCATAGACTCAGACAATTTGTCCTTTCTACTAAGCTGTTAGTTTCTTCAAGTAGTGAACTGTATTTTTTAAATTTGTATTTTGTATTTTCACAGTCATCTATAACTATACGACAGATCATGTACCTATACCTACCGATACTGATCAATTATTAGTTCAGTTCATAATTTTTCTATCATACCTGAATGATAGAAAAAATAAGTATTGTGTCAGTAATACCAATTCTATCTGAATTAACAATACATTGATTACCTTCTTGTATAGTAGTATTAATGTATTATCCATGTTTTATATTGATCTTACAAACAAATATCAATGAATTGAAACTTTGGACTATAGTACTCTATATGACATGAAAATAAATATAATAGAAAGTGCATGGAACTGCAGCTAGAGTCACTACTAGTGCGTGCTGCAGTTGTTGGTCCACATCACATAATTTCAGTGGATGGAGCAGCACGTGATTCTTCCAACCAGATAGGAGTGGCTATATTATGACGGTATGGTAGTGATGAATACCTTGCAAAAAAGGGAGGTATGGCAATGCATACATAATTAAAGGGGAGGGCAAGTAAGATAACAGGTTATGAAAATATTTGATGATAAACAAAGTTTGATTCGAGTTTCTTTTTCAGTAACAATTTTATTTAAAACATCATCATTATCATATATACAAAAGAGATGTGAATTACTTCATTATCTTTCTTATATGTTGGTACTACTTGTTCCCCCAAGAGTGCAACAGAACGGAGTGGAAATTAATTTAAGGGTATTTAAGACTGAATCCAACCGTTTTAAATCGGCAAATCAATTCCAAAAATTGAAGATCAACCAAATTGAAAGTATGTGGTGTAGCAGATGTGTGTCAACAGCAGCAGTAGTGGTGACAATAATGAAAAATGTCTTGTCAAATGTCACTATGTATTTTTAAAATCAAAAACCAAATTTACATATAGATGTTTTGGAAATAAATGGAAAGTATTTTAAAATTGAGTTAAAAGTTATTTCAACTCAATTTCGGTCAAATACATTTTGATCCAGTGATTTTTTTTTCTTTTCTAATTCTCAAATAGTATAACTACTAGTCTATTGCTATTGAATATTATTAATATTATATGCGATATAAATAATGGTTTTATTTGTTATATTTTTCATTTTATTTAATTAGATATTAAACGTGCAATTTAGGTATTTTACTTTTAGTTTATGAAAAATATAATATTTTGAACAATAAATAAAGAACATTATTACTTTTATCCTAAAAAAATGTTGTTTTAGATTATTTTACACAGATAAAATAAACTAATAAATAGATGAAAAATACTACAATAAAAACTAAAATAACATTTATTAAGAATATTAATAAAAATAATATTATATTAAAAAATTGAAATAATACTTATTATGTTTTTTTTTTCAAATGCAAAAAGGAAGGGAGTAGTATTTTAGTCATAAAGAGTCTCACTCCACAACTTCCTACCAACTACAAATCAACTTTTATTAAAATGGGGGTTGGTGAGGGTTTCTGGTACTGGTGATATCACTATAGTGGATTAGTTTGAAAAGAATACGTACGATAATTATTCTTCAACTTCATGATAATCTGGTTTGTTGTCATTCGAGCGCTATAATTGATTCTGCATGAAAATCTAGTTGTTTGGAATTTATTGTAGGCGATAGCTCTAATTAATTCTTGCTTAACCATATATGAGTGTTATTAAGTATCAATTCAAACAAAATTTATACAGTACTACACAATAATGAAAACTAAAGACTTCATAAAAACAAATTCTCGTCCACATTAAAAGAAAATAGTGTCATGCTTTTTTTCTCTCAAAAAAATAATACGAGCAGATAATAGTAGAGATCTCTGTTCTAGCTCTGTTTACATAAAATATATGGAATCGCAACTACAATTATTTTGATAATATTATAACAAACATAAGGATTGAGGGTTAGGTGGCATTGCGATGATTGAAGTTATATAAGTTGCCCGTGCATCAGAAAACAATTGATAGTGATTTAGCTTGAATTAATTATAAAAAAAAGGTGTTAGAGGAGGCTGACGCCAGAGCAAACCCAAAATAAATTCATGTAAGGCCATATAAGACTACTAAATGATCAAAATTGCAGTTAGAAATTAGTCTGGAAATAGGGAGCAGAGTTTAAGTTTTAACTACAGTAATTAAGGAACCTGGGAATAATTTACAGCTGACATTGTTATGCTATTCTGTGGTTTATTTTTTTCGTACTAAATTTATATTTTTTTTAGACAAATGTCAATCAATACCTTTAATTATTGATTAAAAAATTATTTTTATTAAAATACGTAAAATTATATTATTCATAACTTTTTTTATACTGTTTTATGATTTTCATAATAAATATTTGTCTTTTAACTTTCTTAACTAATACTCTAAAAATATTACTGATTAACAAGATTTCTCTAGAAGGAAAATTTATTAGAAATAAGAGCACAGAATGTTCTAGTAGAAGTGCACAGAAGATCATGACAATGTGACTAACAAACTCCCGTAATACACTTCATGGGATTAATGAAACCAAATTGCAAAAAATACAACCGAATCCACCCTCTTTTGTTGAAGTAAACCAATTTGAAAAGTATACCTTTATCATATTCAATACATAAACATAACACCATGACTGTCCTAATCCCACATAGCGTACAAGAGAATGGTAAAAGATAAGCCGCGCCTTATATTATTTCGTCTCTCACAATAGAGTTGTATGTTGAATAAAATGGGCAAAACCATCATTGTAAAGGATCATGTTAAATTCCAACCAATTTTTTTAGGTTAAATTTTTTTTCTCTATAAATATTAAAAAGTTTGGAATTCATTCCTACAAAAATTTTGATATACTTTTTGTCCTCGTAAAATTGGAATATGTTATTTTTTTGGTTCAGAACCAAACCAAACTTAGACAAATTCGAGCCTACGTGACATTTTTTAAAAACTTAAATTATAGGTTAAAATATGTTTATTTTCCTATAAATATTAAAATGTTTGAAATCCATTCCTACAAAATTTTGAGTCATTTTTTCCTCCTCGAAAAATTAAAATTTGTTACTTTTTGACTCGGACACAGATTTTGGTATCTAAACCTATGTATCACTCTTTCATTAGTTCCTTGATGACTATGAAAGTAAGTGATTTCTTGGAGTTAAAAACTACCACAAAATACAGGAAAAAAACTCCCCACAAATTTGTACCTCCTTTTTTCCTAACCTCCTTTTTTTCTAACTTTCTTCATCTTCTTTGAATTTAAATAAATATTTTTTCTTTTTATTTTTCTTTTTTAAATGTTCTGTTCAACTATAATGGTCAACATTACCTTATTGACCCTATCATCTTCTTCTTCTTCTTCGAATTCCCATTCTTTATGAAAACCTAACACCTTCACTCTCAAACTCAACGTTATAAATATCATTTTCAATGTTCTATTGGAATCAAATGTCGTTGACAAACTCAACAATCTGGCTTTCGAATTCACCTCTCTTTCAGATTAGCTTGGTGGATAGAAAAGATGAAGAAAATTAGGGAATAAGGGAGTCAGGGAAGAGAGATTTACAAATTTGTGGGTTTTTTCTTGCATTTTGTGGCGGTTTTTAATCCCCAAAAATCACCACTCCCATAGCCATCAATGGAACTAATGAAAAGAGTGACACGTACGTTCAGATTTATCCAAACCTATGTCCTGGCCAAAAAGTAACATATCTCAATTTTTCGAGGACAAAAAAAAAACTTAAAATTTTGCAGGAATGGATTCTGAACATTTCGATATTTATAGAGACAAAAAAAATATGTTTTATCCTATAATTTAAGTTTTAAGAAATGCCACGTAGGTTCAAATTTGTTCAAACCTAGTTTCAAGCTAAAAAATAACACATTTCAATTTTACGAGAACGAAAAATATACCAAAAATTTTGTAAGAACGAATTCCAAATTTTTCAATATTTATAAGGACGAAAAACATATTTTAACTTTTTTATACAATATGAGTGCATTCTATTTAAATTCTTCAATTAATGCAAAAACATATTTTTCATATATAATGATTGATGCAAATGCAATATGAGTGAATGGAGTGATGTTGTTTAGGACTTTTTTTTTTAAATGTATTATTATTTCATTATATTTTTTCAAATTAATGAAATTAATATATATGTATATATATATATATACATTATTTACGAGATAACAACTCACTGTTAAATCGATAATAGAAAATTAATTAATTAATTAACTACATAAAAATGAAACCTACTTCTGTAATCCTTTTATACTAAAAAAGATATCTGTTTATATTATGTTATTTAACATTTACACTTTGTTGAACTTAAAATTAAATTATGTTATTTTACATATTATATTTGGTTGGTACAGAAAGTTCATGCATTCAAAATTTTCTATCGTCCTTTCGGCCGGTCCTTAATTAGGAAAACTTTCTAAGTCAAGTTAGCTTCGAGTGAACCTCTTACATATTTTCAGAAACATAAAAAAAAAGTCAACGCGGTTGATATAAGTTAGAGGGGAAAATGAAGGTAGAAAATTGGGGAAAGCAAATAGATGTAACAACTATGACATTAATCCCTCTGCTATCTCGTCGTCAAATCAATATGAATTATGAACGTAAACCACAAGAAAACTCAAATTTAACTTAGGTTTATTAAATGTCAAGTATACTTTAGCGGCATTGAATTTTATTCATATAATCTTTCTTTTAATTAAACCCAATGGTTTACTACAAAGTACTAATTATAAGAAAAACAAATGCTAGTTTTGAAACTTGAACATATATATACACATCCGGCCGTCCCAATAAAATCTAAAAACAAAAAGGAATGGATTCTCTATCTTTGTATCGAAGAATTTTCATGTCTTTAATACATTGTCAAAGTTTGCAATTCTTTGGGTTTCATCAAATTGTGTATGTTAATATATTACATTGTCACCATGCATGACTTTCTCTTTGTCTTACTTTTCAGTAAGATATGCAGACTGACACTTTATTTTGTAGGAATCAATATATTTATATTGTTCTCTACTCATATAAATCAGGACTGCTAAAAAGATAAAACAACTAAAAAATATGTTTTAGGCTGACCAATAAATAAATATTTATCATTAATTTTTATAAAATAAAATAAATCACATATATTAAAAAAAATCTAACATATAACTCTTTCTTTTGAAATATGTTTTTTTCTTTAAAAATTTATTTTAGATCTTTCTCATCATTTACTTTTGACCCTAATATAAATATGTATTGTATTTAAATTGGCGTCCTCTTATGTAAAACCTCCTCCAAGTCTGAGAAATTAACCAATATGCGACTAATTAATATGTGCACCTATATTTTCCACAAAGTTGGCACATCCATATTGGTGCAGCACGTGTGTGGTTGTGACATCCCAAATGTCCAAATTCCAATAGTAAACGACGATGGCCATCTAGCTATTCTTTATTTTATTATTTTTAAATTTAAATTTAGTTACATTTTTAATCTTCTATTTTCTTATTTTCACCAATTTTATTTTATTTTAAAAAATTGATTAGTACTAAGTTTCATCCGTTAAGATTCAATATTTCATGAAAATGTTGATGTGATAGAGTATTAAAGTGCCACATCATAATTTTCATTAAATATTGAATGATAAGTTAAAAGATAAATTAAACTGCATAATTAAAATTAATAAGGAAGATCAAATTTGTGGAAAAAAAACCATGAGACAAAATTCATAAAATTGAGAAAGTAAAAAATATAATAGAAACTTAAATTTATTTATTCTATAGTGTATTTTTAGATAAAAAATAAAAATCTTTTAATTGCTTTTGTTTTCTTCAATTTTTTTATGAATTTATGTTTAATATATTGGGCCACTAGATTTTTTTTCTATTAATATAATTATTATTAAAGTTGAAAATCTTATGGTACGTAATAATTTATAATTCAATAATAATTTAAAAAAAAAAACCGTTCTCATGGTCAACACATTTTAATTAACTTCATTTTTAATTCAATTCCACTATTCCTTGTATTATCGTCGTAATCGTCATTCTTAAAAGGCAGAATCATACTTTTGGTTTCTTTGCTATAGTTATTTCGTGATTTTTGGTCTTATCATTTTTTTATCTTCAAAATTAAATTTGATCTTTCGCAATTTTAATTGTGAAGTTTTTGTCCACACTGTAATTTGACATCCAACATTTTGTCAAAATGTTAACATAACACTGTAGAAAAGCGTGGCATCAACACAGTTTTGTTAACATGAATTGCAATAGAGTGCCATGTTCATATTTTCATTACATGCATATTGAATGTCAAGTTAATAAATGAATCAAATGACATAATTGAAATAGTATAGGAATCAAATTTGTAAAAAAAAAAAGGAGACTAAACTTTATATATAATAAAAAATTATAAGTGTAATTAAAAAATAATGGAAGTGAATAATGGAAGTGTAATTATATCATACAAATGAAGTTACTTAAATAAGTAAATTACACTAATCACTTACGAGATTTTATGAAAATATACAAACACCTATTTCTACATAAATCTTTCTTAATTTTTTTTTAAAAAATATACACCAACACTCATTTATACATTAGACTAATCTCTCCTACAATTACTGTAAATGTTAAAAATATATTATTCTAAACATATCTTATATAATACTATAAATTTTTATATATAGTGATAATATCTCTCTCAAGTCTGACAACATATTTTTTTCTGCGTTAATAATGATAACTCTACATGCGTTTCACGAGAAGTTATAAACTATATATTGCTTCATAACTTGTGCATTTGTGCATAAATATTGAATAAATTTAACGTGATTTTATTACTACTATATCTGTGCATATTGAATGTGTGTCAAAACACACACAGTCGATTGAATTAACACTTGTAAGTGTTGTGCACTAAGCACAATGTCATGGTCATGGATATGGAGGACATTTTGGTACTTGAACATCATGTGTCCTAATAAAATGTCTCTACAGAGAGTTCAACATCCTTTGAAATCGTCTCTTGTGTCCACTGTCCACCAACCCCTCTATTTCTCTCTTCTCCTCGTGCCCTAGCCCTACCCTTCTTCATCTCACTTACCTGTCCTTTTCCTCAATATTGACGAGTAAACTGAAACCACCACGCTCAATAACTTGGACCCAGCACTGCCTCCACCACACTTCATCCACATCCACGTGCCACAATCTCAGCCCTCCATTCCCTTCACGATCCAACGGCCACCTCACGTTCTCAACTAACCCATCGGCTTACCCACCTGCACTCAATGTCACCAACCCTTCTATATATAAGACCCCCCCCGTTTTTTCTTTCTTTCCTCAGGAAAATTTTTCTTTTCCGACACCTCATAAAGGAAAATTTTCCATTTACCATGCTTATGCAATCTCACCCTCCAATCCCATATTTGTGCATTTGTTCCTTTCCAATTTCTAACTTCCCATGTACTACGTATTTATCCACTTAGCGTAGCTATAACACACATCATATATCACCCAACAACATCATCATCATTCACATATCCACACACAAGATCTTAAGAGAGAGAGAGAGAGAAACAAAACAAAAAAGCAACAACCTTAAGTTGATATTTCCCAAATATCCTATAATACTTCCTCTCCGACCAGGCCATTTTTTTAGGATGGAATATTCCAAGGAAATTCATAGCAATGGCAATGCAAATGGTTCATTGAACCTTTGCAATGGTAGCACGGACCCACTTAACTGGGGCATGGCCGCGGAAGCTTTGAAGGGTAGCCACCTTGATGAGGTGAAGCACATGGTGGAGGACTACCGTAACCCCGTGGTGACGTTAGGTGGCAAGAGCCTCACCGTGTCTCAGGTGGCGGCGGTTGCCACCCACCACCACGGAGGAGTTACGGTGAAGCTGGCCAAGGAAACGCACCACGGTGTCAAGGCCAGCAGTGACTGGGTCATGAGTAGCATGGTTAAGGGCACTGATAGCTACGGGGTCACCACAGGGTTTGGTGCAACCTCACATAGGAGAACCAAGCAAGGTGGTGCCCTCCAAAACGAACTCATCAGGTGATAAATTTTTTTTTATTAGAGTTTAATCATCGTGCATTATATTTTTTTTTCGGTGAAGAGAGTAAAATTTAGTTAAGAATTATTTTCATCAAAATTGAATAATAACTAAATCATTTAATTTTAATTTCAGTACATTAACAGACATTATATTTAATATAATTTTTATATTATCAATTAATTGTGTCGCTCATATTCTTGCTGATAATATTTTTCTAGTAACCATTTATTTTATTGTATTTCTCTTTGTATTTATTCTTATATTTTAATCTAAAATAAAATAAGTTTATTTCTATAAAAAACTAATCAAAGTGTTATTATTAGTATGATTTTTAAAATAATTATAATAAATTAATTATATAATAATAATTTATAATTAAATTACAGTATAAAACTGTATTTATTTCATTAATTGATTGATTAATGGGATATAAGTTATATTGGTGGATCTGGTGTTTTATATCTACATATAACTGAATATATATTTTAATTTTAACTTTTTTGGGTACTCGGGGGTAGGTGGGTTACCAGTGATCTGCTGCATGCAGTTGGGTAGAGGGTCGTGTCATGATCTGTAATTGTTTTTTTTTTTTGTTACCCTTTTTCGTGTGCTTTTGTAGATTTGACACAGGTATGTCCACTTTTCTACTTTCGTTTAGGTTCACTTACTGTTGAATGAGGTGAATAAAAAATAGATAAAACTGAAATAAAAAGAAAAAATAACTAAATAATTATAACTGTTAAATAAGAAATAGTTCTATGTGGTAAAGTCTGGATATAATAACTGCCTCTTATGGAAGCGGTTATTGATGTTTTGTAACCTCTAGTTTTAACGCATAAAATAATTATTAGGCATGGAAAAATAGGGGGAAAGGGTAAAAAACAAACTCCTATCATGTTTTCATGTTATGTTATGAAATACTTAATCGTTCTTATGGATGTAGGTTTAATAATTTTAAAAAATTAAAGTGATATTTTATATTTATTAAAAAATAAAAATAAGAACAGTACCCGTTCTCTACGAATTATTGATCTCCTTTGCAATGCAAGTTGCATTTCCTTTGTTTGTTATGGTGCAACAATGACTCGAGCACCTGCCTTAACCCTATGTGGTTGCCAAAGAAAAAAAAGGAAGGAAAGAAAATGGAAGAAAAATTTCAAAATTTGAATTGAAAAAAATAAAAAAAGAAAAAATTTAAATTTTATATCTAAAAAATAATTTTTCATTTATTTTTTTTCCAAACAAAAAAAAAATATTTCGTTAATCATATTTTTTTCTTTCTGTTTCTTTTTTTCTTTTCTCTCGACCCTAAGTGGTACACTCCATTCCAACGGTGTGTTTGATTAAGATTTTTTTTATAAATGTAAGTTGCTAAGTCGTAGAAAGGAAAACCTTTTTCCTTTAAATATAAATGTATAAGAAAATTATACTTACAGCAATATTTATCTTAAACGAACATGCTGTTGAAGAAGGAAACAGTCACCAAAAAAAAAAAAAAAGAAGTCGTTATCCAAATACTAAATATTATTTATTATTATCATCATCTAAATGAAAAAAAGACAATTTTAAGAGGACGTACACTTGTCTAATAACCTGAAAGTAAACAAAAATTCCTAGTCACACAATGAAGAGATGACTTGTCATTTCTGAATTTTGTTTTTGTTGTTTTGTCTTTGCGTTGATATCGTCCCATCAATGTCAAATCATGGTCACGAAATTTGTAACGGAGGAAAATACTACGAATAATTATTAAAGAAATAGCAAAGAATTGTATGACAGTAGAAGTATAATTGCATGTGAAGTTGGGTGAAAACTGAAAAGTAACTGATGTTTTGACAGAGTGTAAATAAATATAAAGATATATCTATAAACTTTTAGGTATAAAAATGAGTGGGCTAAAAATTCGATGCTGATATAGTTCGAATGGCAGACCATTAATTAGTAACCGATATTACGGTTCTTCCATTAGGCGAGTCTACATGGGAGCACCAGAACCACTGATTCCACAACTTTATATTTAATGTTATGTTACTCTTTCTTTATGCATTCTTTTTCTCTCTTTATTAATGCTTTATTGCTCTGAGAAAAAGAAAGGAAGGATAACACTTTAATGCACGTTAAAAAAAAAAACTACTTTAGTAGCATTTAATATTATTTTTTTGGAAAAAATGAAACAAAATACTGATTTGTTTTATAAAAAATATGATCAGATCAAATATGCAAAATAAAAGATAAAAAGATATAGATAATTATCATCATTGTAATTTGTATACAAAATTATATATTTCATTTCAAACCAATTTCCTATATGCAAGAAAGAAAGAAAAAAAAAGAAGCAAATCCCTAATATGTGTGCCTAAAAAAGGTGTGGATGAAAAAAAATAGAAAATAACAAAAAATCATGACTGGTCAATTGTTAATATGTTATATTCAATGGCAATGACGGAGTTATCTATTAATTGTTAGAGACTGGTTGGTGGCTTTACATGATTGGGATATTATTTTAATGTACTTGGACATCTATTCAACACAATTGTTTTACTTAGTATGAATTACTTGGAAGACCACCCTTATTGTTTATTCGGTTTAGTCAATATGTTTCTTAGTTGTTTATAATTTATTAGTATTATTCATTATATACAATTCTTGTCATTTTGTTATTATAATTTAGTGTTGACACTGACACAATTCAATAACTACTTTGTTTTAACAGATTTTTGAATGCTGGCATTTTTGGCAATGGAACAGAATCTTGTCACACCTTGCCTCACTCAGCTACAAGGGCAGCCATGTTGGTTAGGATCAATACCTTGCTTCAAGGATACTCAGGCATTAGATTTGAAATCATGGAGGCCATCACCAAGTTTTTGAACCATAACATAACCCCATGTCTTCCTCTACGTGGTACAATCACTGCATCAGGTGACTTGGTTCCTTTATCATATGTTGCTGGCCTCTTGATTGGAAGGCCAAACTCCAAGTCTATTGGACCTAATGGACAAGTTCTTAATGCTAAAGAGGCCTTTCAACTAGCTGGAATTGATGGTGGTTTCTTTGAGTTGCAACCTAAAGAGGGTTTGGCACTAGTGAATGGCACTGCAGTAGGATCTGGCTTGGCTTCCAAGGTTCTTTTTGAGGCAAATTTACTTGTCATCCTTTCAGAAGTTTTGTCTGCAATTTTTGCTGAAGTCATGCAAGGAAAACAAGAATTCACAGACCACTTGACTCATAAATTGAAGCACCACCCTGGCCAAATTGAGGCTGCAGCTATCATGGAACATATATTAGATGGAAGCTCATATGTCAAGGCAGCACAGAAGTTACATGAGATTGATCCACTTCAAAAGCCAAAACAAGATAGGTATGCTCTTAGAACATCACCTCAATGGCTTGGACCACAAATTGAAGTAATTAGGCATGCAACAAATATGATTGAAAGGGAGATAAACTCTGTAAATGATAACCCCTTGATTGATGTTTCAAGGAATAAGGCACTCCATGGGGGGAATTTCCAAGGTACCCCAATTGGTGTTTCAATGGATAACACCCGTTTGGCCATTGCATCAATTGGTAAACTTATGTTTGCCCAGTTCTCTGAACTTGTGAATGACTTCTACAACAATGGTTTGCCTTCAAATCTAACAGCTAGTCGCAATCCAAGCTTAGACTATGGATTCAAAGGTGCTGAAATTGCAATGGCATCCTATTGTTCAGAACTTCAATACCTTGCCAATCCTGTCACCACTCATGTCCAGAGTGCTGAGCAACATAACCAAGATGTGAACTCTTTAGGCTTAATTTCCTCTAGAAAGACAGCTGAAGCAATAGATGTATTAAAGCTCATGTCATCCACTTTCTTAGTTGCTTTGTGCCAAGCCATTGATTTGAGGCATTTGGAGGAAAACTTGAAGAACACTGTTAAGAATACCGTTAGTCAAGTGGCCAAAAGAGTTCTCACAGTTGGCATCAATGGTGAGTTACATCCTTCTAGGTTTTGTGAGAAGGACTTGCTCAAAATTGTTGATCGTGAGTATGTATATGCTTACATTGATGATCCCTGTAGTGCAACCTACCCTCTGATGCAAAAGTTGAGATTAGTCCTAGTTGATCATGCATTGCAAAATGGTGACAAAGAGATGAATTCAAGTACCTCAATTTTCCAAAAGATTGGTGCCTTTGAGGAAGAGCTCAATGCCCTTTTGCCCAAAGAGGTGGAAAGTGCTAGGATTGAAGTTGAGAATGGAAATCCTGCTATTCCTAACCGAATTAAGGAATGCAGGTCTTACCCATTATATAAGTTTGTGAGAGAAAATTTGGGTACAACTTTGCTAACAGGAGAGAAAGTCAAGTCACCTGGTGAGGAATTTGATAAGGTATTTACTGCATTGTGTGAAGGGAAGTTCATCGATCCTTTGTTGGACTGTCTAAAAGAGTGGAATGGTGCTCCTCTACCAATATGCTGAGATGAAGCTACATTTTTTCTTAAGAAAACCAAAATTTACTTTTCATTTTCCTATTATGTATGTTTTTATAAAGCTATTGGACATGTATTTGAAACTGTAGGAAATTGTATTTCAATCTAATATATGTTCTTTTTCTGTAGACTACCAAAACATTTATATTGATGTTGATTAACCAGAGATGTTTGACCATGAAATCATAAAAAAAATAAAAATATACGAAGTTCAAAGTAAAAGTAATACATGACATAAGATAAAAAAGTATCGATTTATTTTATAATCTCAAATTCTCAATTACCATAATAGAAGTTCAACTTCATACTTCGAGACAATATTAGAAAGTATATCATTTGTCCAACTATGGACTTTTCAAAAACATTTGGGACAACTATATACTTTTCAGCTTACGGTACGAGCATGATTAAAGCAAGAGAAATTAATTCTTGCAGCACTTTTTAGACTGTTCTACTTTTTTTTGTGTTTCCTTGTCATCAAGAGCATCAAGTCATCTGTATGTGCAAGATGGAAGATTTCAAGTCCATTTCTATATCTAAAACTAAAAAGGCCGTCAAGATTTTTTTGATCATTGATAATCAAATAGCTATCCCATATAAAGAATACTCTACTTGATTCTTATTCTTCAACCATGACAATTTACATTTAAATGTACTATATTTATTATGTTATAATTATTAATTTTTAATTATATTTGAGATATTTAAATATTAAATTTTATATTTTTTAAAATATGCAATGTTATAATTATTGAATTGATCTATGATAAAGATATTAGCGACTGACAGATTTAATCGCAAATTACTTTATAATAAATTTAGCTAATGATAGAGTCGGTCACAGAGTGAAAGACTGATATTTTGTTTAACTTATTTTAATATTTTTTTACAATGTTAGCCCCTGAGAAATTCGGTCACCAAATGTTAAATGACATTAGCTACTAAATAACTCTGCAGCAAAGTTTATATTCTGCTACGGATTAAACCATTGATGTGAAATTATTCCATTTGCGACTGAAAAGTAGGTCTCAAATTCCATCTCGGATTTTTAAAACTATTATACGCAAAAAAGAGAAGCAGTCGCTGAATCGGTCGCTATCTTCCTGCGATGTCTTTCAGTCGCTGGACCGATCGCTTTCTGCCGCTAATGCGTTCAGTTGCAAAACTACGGTCGATTAATCGGAAGAGTTTATTAAGACTTATAAAAGTAATTCATAAGCATTCTATAAATTCTCTTTTAGTATATTTCAACAAAATTTACACTCAAACTTATGAATAAATTAAATTTTTATTTGATGAAAAATTATTAAATAATTAATTAATTTATAAGCTATTTATACAAGCACACTCTAAATATATTATAATATATACTAATATACTGATAGACCATAACTATAAAGTAGGATATGCCAAATCTATATAATATATACTTGAATATTTATCTTTCAATTATATTTGATGCATGCACAAAATATATGAAGGAAAAATATTTTTGGACACTCAAAGGATATATACACCTTGAGAGAGATAAATAATTAATAAGATTGGTAATATAATGTGACAAAAAGAGAAATAAAAATAAATAAAAAGTGTTGATGGAATATTTACATAATAGAAGTGTCCAAATATCACCACCCATCCATTATTAATGTGAAATCACGGTGCAAAATGTACAAATTAAACTTTTCCTGGAAAGCTAGTTACGTCTTCCAGTAGTTATATATCATAATTTGTCTATATGATTCAGAATGGAAAGTTGCTAGTATACTAGCTAGCTACAAACAGTTGAAGAGCTAGCCTCCGATCCTAGACAAGATCACCAGCATTATGAAGAACAAGAAGGAAAATGTTCTCATTGCAAGGGATACGGAGTTTAGAATCATTGGTGAATCCAAACACATCCTCTGCATGGTCCAGCAAGGCTTGGAAGAGTGGATGGTTGAGTATACCTACTTTGATCACAAATCTCTTGCAATCCTCACCAACATAGACAACTAGGTGACCTTTTGGGACATCTTTGGGTACGTATGAGTGTGACTTCTCAAGCGAGGAACAACATGTAACCAATATTGCATAATTGAGAAAATTAGCACTGACCTTTCTAATGACTTTAGAAAATTCCCTTATGCAGCATTTGAGAAGTTTGAGCTTCATCTTCATCATACATAGAATTGAGAGAGAGAGAGAGTCAAGAATAGGGACTCAAATTAAAACTAGATGTAAAAAGAGGTTTATATATGCAGTTGTTGCAAAGAGGGAGAAGAGAGAGCTATTATTCTAAGCTTAATATATATTTTAATGGCCCAAAAGAATCATAATCGGTATGGTTTTTGGATCATGGCTCAAATATTTTAATTTAGTACGAGTGGAGTTTTGCATGCATTAATTGTACGAAATAGGACCTTTTGTTGTTTATGGTATGGTTCATAACTCATAAGTGGGTTAATGTAGGGAAGTACCCCACTGCACGTACCCTTTGGGAGGGTGGGAATGACAGGAAAAAGGCACGCATGAAGGATAAGAAAGTGTTGGTTGGAAGAAGCACAGTGGTGAGAATAATTAATAAGAAAGTACCAAGTTGTGATTCCCCTTTCGGACAGATATGGGAAGGGAATAAAGTGTTACAGTTCCCTTTTCCCTTGACAAACTAATTATTGGATCCACGATTACAAAATTCTCTCCTTTTCAGAAATTTTCATAACATGCCGTGTCACCCAATGATCTAGTGTGGAGTTCTTTTAATTTAATGAGACTCGAGTTTCGGTCATAATGAGTTGCATATAAAATAGTTAGAAGAAGAGTTGTACCTTTACAACTCAAATTAATCTTATATATGAAAAATAGTTAGAAGAAGAGTTGCATCTTTATGGGTAAAGAAAGAAAGGAGAGAGAAGGATTTGTAAGTTCAAATATTTTGACTAACATCTCCAGTAAAATCAACAAATCAACATTTCTTGATAAAAAAATTTAATTTAAATAAAAATTGTCTCCCATAAAGAGAATATCTACATATGTCCTTACAACAACAAAAATCATTAGAGTCTTTAGGATCGATCATATCATAATTAATATTAATGCATTCATTTCAAATTATTTGTAACTTTCAAATTTTAGTTTATTAGAGTGTTTTAGTTTAAAAAATTACTTTTCTAATAATAACGAATAGAATATTAATAATTTAATACTATATTTTTTATATATAGATATTGAATAGAGATACTATAAAATGAAGAGGACAGTCTATAACTAACCAACTTGTTAGATATGGTATTTGTTATATATCTTGAAGACTGATCATAAATTTGTTTGAGGCAGATATTTCACATATGCAGACATCATGGATGCATGAACACAATGATTCCTTTGGTGGACACGCAAATCCAAATAAAACAGCCAACAGATTTATGTTTCGTAATTATCATGAAACAAGCTAGAGATCCTCAATACGACACACACTATTCTCTAGGAGCCAACAGATTTGGAGTATATATTGATGGGTTTTATGTCAATTATTTTTTGGCTAGCTAGCTACGTACGTTCCAATTCGACACCCAAAGTACCGATCGAGCATATGGTTGGAGGTTGGGAAGTCTCTATCACATGCTAAGATATCTGGCACTTTTGGAAGGGTCTTGCACCATGTCATGGCCAGATAATATTCTTTTGCATAATCTTTTAGCACTTTCAGAATACATCACTCAAGATTTTCCAACAATTTTGTTTGAATTTAATTTAATAACAAATAAAATCAACGTAAATCAATGGAACTTAGTGCTTTTTATGGCCATAGTATTTTAGTAATTAAGTATTGATTATGTTTAAAGGAGTTTAGGGATGAGTGGTAGTGAATCTTTGTTGGCATCTTCAACAAGTGAGTGTCGTCCTGATAGTATTGAGAGCATCTTTTTGTTCCACTATTTTTTAACCAAAACGAGTACTGATTTCGTTTGAGATTTTTTTTTTTTTTTAACTCACTTGTGTTTCTATATGAAATAATTTTACGCAAGATGATATAGTCTTGTAATAGAAAGTCTTTTTCCTATTGTTTTAATAAATATTCGAACTGCACTTTTTGTAAGACATTAATATCTTTCGTCAGTTGGTGTTATCAAATAAACAAAAGTATCATAATTAAATACGTCATGCGTCATTTGTCATCACATGTATCTAAAACCAAACATGACGAGAATATTGATCTGAGTAGATAGATATGTTCGAACTCAGAACAACCAACAATCCGATAAATCTAATACAAATTTCTGAATTTAATATTTTCTTAAAAATGGAAATAAATTATAGTACTCGTGTAAACAAAAAATTAAACAATACTTTTTACTATTTCTTGTACTAGTAATTGGATAATATCGCGATTTCACACTTCAGTATCATTTCACATTCCTCCCAGTATCATTTCACACTCTCTGAATCGGAAGAGTGAAATTACGATATTATTAATTATGGGGTGTTGTCTTCTTTTATAGTAGTATTATTCATTGTTTTGTTTTTTTTTTTTTTTTTTAAAAAGAATTGATGTTATAAAAGTTCTATTTGAAACATAAACAGGCATGTTTACTACATCAATCTGCAAAACTTAATCAAATTTGTTTCATTAAGTATATAGTTCATGTGAGCTCTTATAAAGATCTATTTTTTTCTTTTTACTATATTATATTTCGTTAAAGAGTTTAAGAACTATAGAATATTTTGAAAAATACCAAAATTTTTACAACTTTTTCTTTTAAAAAAATGATTTTCAAATTCTCCACTCAATCACTTCTAATGGATGTAATTTTAAATATTTTTCATTTTGAATCATTTTATCAATTTTACGAAATGCATTAAATTAATGAATCAATTTTATGAGGAATGAATAATGTTCAGGATACACAAAAAAAAAAAAAAAACAATTCATGGTATATCTGTAGATGACATATTTTCCTTTTGAATATGGTGAAAGAACTTATATTCATCTTCCAATTATGATTAAGTTTTGCAGATTGATGTAGT
>PYAF01001459.1:544236-590100 GCA_007407185.1 Glycine tomentella
ATATATATATATATATATATATATATATATATATATATATATATATATATATATATATGCACTAATGTTTTTGAGGTATTTTTTTAATGAAGTATCTTATACGGGAGATAATATTGTTTTAATTATGTAGGATTACTATGGACAGATAAGTTAGTTATTTCGTTTAAAAAAAGTTGTTTATCTGAATTATGTTGGATCACTAACAAAAAATTATTGATTAAGTTAAAAAAATTACTTAATTGATTCACTTGATGATATATATTTTTTACAATAAACCCCTAATTTTAGTGTTTATTCTGTGATACTTACCTCATTTTGTCTGATCTTCTAAGTTAACTCAATTTACATTAATTTTACAAGAAAAAAGTATCGGATGAGTATTTATTTCAATCTACGTGATGTTAATTTAAAAGCAATAAAGTTTGGTTTATTTTCTTTATTATTATTATTATTATTATTATTATTATTATTATTATAAGTGATATTAATTTAAGTATCTTTTTGGTAGATAAATTTTTTTAAGAGAAGAAGACAGATCCTCAACCTAAGATAGAGAAAACCTCCTAATTCAAAAAATATTTATTGGAAAAACTTAAATTTATCTTATCCCAAAAACTTAAATTCAGGATACACAACAGTTAGAATTTGAACTCTTGAAAATTTGTTTAAAGGATTTAAACTCATTGATTAGACTAATCACTTGTTGATTTCTGTTATTTTCTTTAGATACACATTTTACACACTACTCTTACAATTAATAACAATTTTCTCTCGCAAAATACCCTGTTTTATTTTATTTTTTGCCTACAAATTAAATTTTAATAGTTTTTTTAATATGTCAATAACTAAAGATAATCTTATATTATAATTGAAACTGTTCATTATAAATTTAAAATATACCATTTATATGTAAAAAATAATTGTCATATAAAAAATATTTATCTCATAAATGTATAAACTAAAAAAATAATAATTAGTGATTAATAATTAATAATTAATAATCACTATTAACTATTAATATTTAATATGATTGCTGAGTACCTGCGGTGCAACTTAGCCGGTTAAACCAGGAGAAGACTAACATGAGCGGATAGACAATGTCACTCACAAGTCACAACATAAACGAAAACCACCGTTCTCTTTCTCTCTCCAAACATTATACGGTGGGTTTGAACTTCGAACTAGGAAGGGCGAAATCATGCACAGTGCCTTGCAGTTACAGGTTCTCCAATTCACTTCTTCCTTCAATTTTCACTTTGCATTTCGCTATTTTGCTCAATTCATGACCTTATAGTTTTTCCAATTGCTTCAATTTTATGCAAAAATTTCACCAAATCTCTTACCCATTTTTAGGGTTTTTGAGAATCTCAATGGACACTACCGCTGCACGTGATTGAGTAGAATTAGCCTCCTGCTCCAACTTGCATTGCTGTTTCAAATATTCTATTTTCCTTTTTTTATTTTTTACTTTCATGTAATGGGTAGTGTTGAAATCCCCAATTGGCTGAAAGGGTTGCCCCTGGCTCCGGAATTTCGCCCTACAGACACTGAATTTTCCGACCCAATTGCTTATATTTCGAAGATTGAGAAGGAAGCTGCCAACTTTGGGATTTGTAAGATTATCCCACCGTTTCCCAGACCTTCAAAAAAATATGTTTTTTCCAATTTGAATAGGTCACTCTTGAAGTGCCCTGATTTTGGTCCAGATAATAGTTCATTAGGTGTTTGTAATTCATCGAAAACCGGTTCTGGGGATGGTAGTAGTGAAGGGGTGTCCCGAGCCGTGTTTACTACAAGGCATCAAGAACTGGGGCAGAGTCAGAGTGTGAAAAAAGCCAAAGGGACAGTTCAGAATCCACTGCCAGGTGTTCATAAGCAAGTATGGCAAAGTGGGGAGGCTTATACTCTGGAGCAGTTTGAGTCTAAATCGAAGTCTTTTGCGAAAAGTGTGCTAGGTTCGGTGAAGGATGTTTCTCCTCTGGTTATAGAGTCTATGTTTTGGAAGGCAACTTTAGAGAAGCCTATATATGTGGAGTATGCGAATGACGTTCCTGGGTCTGCTTTTGAAGAGTCCAAGGGTCAATTTCATTATAGTCATAGAAGGCAAAGGAAAAGGACTTATTATAAGAGTAGGCTAGATAGCTCTGATTGTAAACAAACTGAAACGGGTTGCGTAAGAGATACCCAAACCGATGAGACCAAGGTTGCTTCTGTCCAAAGTCATTCAGACACATGTTTACAGATGGCCAAATCAAGTACAACTGTGTCAACACTTTCATCAAATGATGATTCACAATGTTCTAAGGAAAAGAGTTCAGATGCCAGCAATGATATGCAAGGCACTTCAGGTTGGAAGCTTTCAAACAGTCCTTGGAACTTGCAAGTTATTGCACGCTCATCTGGCTCACTAACACGTTTTATGCCGGATGATATTCCTGGTGTCACGTCACCTATGGTATACATTGGTATGCTGTTCAGTTGGTTTGCTTGGCATGTAGAGGATCATGAGCTTCACAGCATGAATTTTCTTCACACTGGCTCATCAAAGACCTGGTATGCTGTTCCTGGAGATTATGCCTTTGCTTTTGAAGAAGTCATCCGCACCGAGGGTTATAGTGGTAACATTGATCACTTAGGTATGTGAATGCCTTGACTAATATCTGATTACTTTTGATCTATATATTTGGCATGGAATATTAAGAAAAGTGTGTAGTGATTTATAGCCAGTTTTTCTTATATTTGCTAGTAAGTCTCGTGTTTGCATATATGCCTGCCTTTTTAACATCCACCCCTGTGAATATTTATCTTATATGAGGATGATCAGAAATTTTTTTGTTTGAATTCAAACCTGATCATCTCATTGACTCATTTTTATTTCCTTTTAGTTGATCCATTTTATTCTTAAGGTGGTTGACTGCCATAACTTCCACAGTGCATTTGTAACTCAAGTACAGTTTCTTTTCTTGCCAGCTGCTTTGAAACTTTTGGGTGAGAAAACGACTCTTTTATCACCTGAGGTAATTGTTGCATCTGGAATTCCTTGTTGCAGGTCAGTTGCTTAACATATATTCTTTTATGTTATGAATATCTGGTGATGTTAAATTATATGCTTACAACTTATTATAATTTAAAATATGTAGTTAGAGGTTATTGCTGGCATTTCTGCCGAATATCCCATTCTCTTTCTTGAACTTCAAACTTATGTATGTGCTGTCTTTCCTTTCTAGGTTAACTCAGCACCCTGGTGAATTTGTTGTGACTTTTCCAAGAGCTTATCATGTAGGATTCAGCCATGGTAATTGTTTTGAAGCTTATGTACATTCCTAATATTTGCAGAAAACTGGTGCTGTAGGTGTATAGTCTATGATTGATGGATTGATTGTACACGTCTTTCTGCAATTTGTGCTATAGAGATCTGTTTGACATGTGGTACATGAAGAATTTACATGCATATTGAAGACTACAATTATTTTATTGAAAAAAAAAACTTTCTCCATTCCAATTATAACAGCAACTGTCAATATATGTAAACCCTAGAACATAAATTTGAATAAAATGCGTGTGTTTCTTAAAATGTTTTATCAGTTGAATTTTAGAATATCAATATATACTGTTGTTATTGATAAGTAGAATAATGAGCATTTTTATTTTTTTAAATGTGAGGGAAAGTTTTTTGGCCATGCATTCTGAAAAGATATAGTTAAAACTAAAATATGCCAGTCATTCATATATCCTTTGATTGGTTGGTGATTATAAAATTAATTAGTTAAAGCTAGTGTATGCCCAATATTTTTTGATGAGCAATGAATTATTATACGTTTCAATACAGGAGTACAGGGATAAATGAAACATATCAGACATCTTCTACATGTGCTATTATGGATAACTATGAACTAAGATACGGGTACAATACAGGGATATTACATTTCTTTAAAATTAGGATACAATATGACAAGATATGGGATTGGCACATAAAAAATTAATATCTTCTCAAAAGCCACCCCATATCACATGACTAAAGATAAAACATGGTACTCTGTTGCTTCTTTTGGATATCCCACTCTTTTTTTGGCTAACCAATGCTACCTTCTTATAACTATGTACTGCTAATGTATGGAATTAATATTGTATTTTAAAGAATGTAATTTGATGAGATAAACTTAAGAAACTGTGTAAGATATCTGGAGAGAAAGATAGAAGAGGATACTGAAAAAAGTGCAGTTTTTGTGAAAGTTGTGCATTCATTTTAGAGTTTGAGACAGGAAGACGAAAGGTTGAATATTATTGATTCAGAAAGTGTAGAATGAATTGTTACTTTACAACAGACTCTGTTTCTCTATTTATAGAGAAAACAGAATAACAGAATTACAACAGATTCAGTTCTAACAAACTCTAACTGAACCACTAACAGTTCTAACAGAATTAACAACTAACAGATTTAACAAACTCTAACTGTCTTAATACACTAATAATTCAGAGGGTTGATGTCTTATTCACTGCATAAAGATAATTTGCTTGTTCTGTTTCTCTTTAGTCTTTACTCTTTATAATTTTCCTCTGGATTTGTTTTCTCCACTTCTTTTCTTGGCTTGGAACTTTTTACGAGGAATCATTGGAACCACATAGTGGTTGATTTTAAATTTTAATCATGGCATCGATAGTAAAGAAAAACTTTTTATCGGCCCATGTGATCTTAGGAACACACTACTTTTTTTATTCACCCTATACCGTCTTGTTAGGTCTCTTTCTCTTCAATTGTCAACATAATTCTTATTTTATATACCATTTGGTGAAATCAAGGTTTTAACTGTGGGGAAGCTGCTAACTTTGGAACTCCACAATGGCTTAGAGTAGCTAAGGAAGCTGCAGTGCGCAGAGCAGCAATGAACTATCTTCCCATGCTTTCCCATCAGCAACTGCTTTACTTACTGACCATGTCTTTTATTTCAAGGTAAGCTAATCTTCCACCACTGCTTGTATACATAGATACCATACTGCTGTATGGAGATTATATTATCATTTCAATCAATAATTACCTCTTGTTTCTTTTCATTTATATCCTACTTACCTATAAAAGCCGGTTATAATCAGTTTTAACTTCTAACTATTTCTTATTGACATTGGTGATTTTGAATTAATTATTGCACCAGTTGTTTAATGACATGAATGGATGGTAATATTATAAGTCCTTTGCTGTTACCATAACCGTATTCAAATTTCAAAATAGAGATGTTTGGGGCTTTATCAGCTTATGGGCCTGTTTGTTACAGCTTTTCTCAAACGAATAACTTTTTTTTTAAATAATAATTTCAGCTTTTCATTTGTTTGTTTCAATTTATCAAAAATAATCAAAAGTTGAAAAGAATCTAAAATTTGATTAAAATCAAAAGCTATTTTGAACAGCTTCTCATAATAAACTCAGTTTTGTTTTTAAATGATTTTTATGATTGTAAACCAACATAAATTAGCTTTTTGTTTTTTATTTTTTAGAATATCTAAAAAAATAGTCACTAGATTATTTATATCAGAATCACTTTTTGTTATAATCTGTAACAGACTCGCCTAAATTTAACGTTAATATAAAACATTTTTGAGAGATATTTTGGATTAAAAATGTAATATATATTTGGTTCAATTTGATCTTGAAGTGGAATCTTTCTTTTGCCTTTTAGATTGTATAGATATGGATATAGACGTAGATATAGATCCATCTCCATTTCTTGTTTTTCTATCACAAAGATTGTTCTAACATTCAGAGGCATTATTGCAATTTGCAACATGTATTTTGCTTTTATCTAGGTTTCAAATGAGTTATATAATTTTTATTCCTCCTGATGATATGTTCATTTGATAGTGTGCCAAGAACACTATTGCCTGGCGTGCGTAGCTCTCGTCTAAGAGACCGTCAGAAAGAAGACAGGGAGTTTTTAGTAAAACAGGCTTTTATAGAAGACATGCTGCAGGAAAACAAGCTTCTATCCATTCTTCTTGGGAAGGAAGCAACTAAAAAAGCTGTTTTATGGAATGCTGATTTACTGCCTGATTCCAGCAAAGATTGTCAGTTGCCTGATTTAACTTCTACTACTGGAACCTCTATGGCACATATGTCAAATATTAGTTCTGCAGAAAAGAGTAGTCATTATCTGCTTGATGAAATGAGTTTGTATATGGAGAATTTGGCTAATTTAGATCTTGGTGGTGATGATCTTCCATGTCACTTCCAAACTGATTCAGGAGCATTGGCTTGTGTGGGTTGTGGAATCCTTGGTTTTCCATTTATGACTGTGATACAACCAACCGAGAAATTGATAATGGAACTTCTTCCTGATAATCATCTAGTTCAAGTTTCCTCTCCGGACTCTACTGGTTGCATTCATAGTTCCATCTCAAGTAATGCTTTCGTACTTTGTCATATTGTCTATATTTATATTTATTCTCTATCACATTTTCATTTGTAGGTTTTTATGCCTTTTTTGTGTTTAGTGGTAAAATTGAGCTTGTCAACTACTATGGATGTGCGAAGTAGAAAAGTTATAACTTCTAGAGTTATTATGATGCTGGTATCTAAATTCAAATCTTGTAAATTCCTGGATCTGAATAGAATATTAATACTACTGAGGAAATCAATTGTATTGTGGATCTCTTACAGCTTGCTAGACATCCTATTACTATCATTCCTGCACTTTTTCTTTAGTGGTATTTGATATGTGGCTATGATTTTGATATATTGAATTGGTTCTTCTATGTAATAATGAACCAAAATACCAAATTACTTTAACCAAAATATTTTTTTATCCTCTTGCATTTACTGGAAATTCGGCATACTCCTTATCTCTTTTTTTAAAGGCTAAAGATGAAATTTATTAATGGCACACTTCTTATCTCATGATTAGGTGAAAATAATGGAAAATGATTATATCAACTATGTACCATTTTAATTTGCTTTTTCCTTTTTTATATTTATGAAATTACTGAAGCTGACATGATGACCAAAACATATTTGATAAAAATGAAGGTTGAACTTTTTGAGGTAGTCCTTTACTTTGCCAAATCAGATTACACTTAATGTTGAAATGAGTTACTATGTGATCTGTTCTTCAGGGGATCTTTCTGTTTCCGAACTTTCATCAGTAAAGGAGTTGCCAGATCAATCATTAAACAAGTGCAATAAATGTTGGAACACCTCCAGTAAGTTTTTGAGGCCTCGGATTTTCTGCCTGGAGCATGCTGTTCAAATATTTGAGATGTTGCAGAGCAAAGGTGGAGCCAATGTGCTTATTATTTGCCATTCAGGTTAGTTTGCAGATTGCAAATATGTTTGCATTTTCATTCTGTAAAAGTTGGGTAAAATCAATATCTAATTTTGCAAGAGATGTATGCCTTTCTGTTTTCTGCTGCTTTTAAACTTCAATTTAGTAAGGAAAACTTGTGGCTCTTGGATATAACAATCTGACGAAGTTTCAGCTAGGCTTTGTTGATGTATCTTGGAATATCTTGCATCTTGGATGATATCTTAGAAGTGGTTTCCATATTTCATGATTTGTTTCCTTATTTAATTAGGATATAATTCTAGTATTATAACATAAATGAAGGCTAATTTTTTGTTTTTTGTATCACGTCTTAGCACATCAGATTAATATCGATTAGCTGGTCCCATTTTTCTCCATTTCTTCTTTCCCTAGATAAACCCTAAACATTAGTAAAACCTCAAATTAGTCCTCAAAAATATGACTTGGGCATTTTAGTCCCTGAGGTTTTACAACCCTCTGTTAATCCCTGACTACAAAATAATACCGTTCTCCATAACCTGTCTCATCACTTAATTGCTGTTGAGTTCCTTATGGAACTCTTATTTGGTATATTCTGTTTTTCAATTGCTGGCTTTCACTGTTTTGTTGGCCATAACAAATTTTGGTCACCCTTTCCCTCTTCGATTTGTGTTTCATTTCTCATTGCTCCACCCGCCTCACTGCTCTGGTATAACATTTTTGGGGGTGGCTGGACTGCACCGCTATCTGCTATAAGAAAGTTAAGAGAATTCTTATGGTGAATAATATCTTTGAAGATTTAGTCTTTAACTGAGCTGAATGTTGTGTGATCCATGTAGCTTACCTCATATAGTGGGATTAGACTTTTGTTGTTGATGTTGTTTCCTTATTTTATTAGGACTAGGATTACAAGTCTAAATGATCTTATTTATTATAAATAAAATTTTGTTATTTTTTCTGATTAAAAAAATATACATAAGAAATAATGCTGTTATTTTGTATCACATTGAATCAATGTCAAATTAAGATTATTCCTTCTCAAGTTTCTCCTCTCCATTCCCTGCATAAACAATATACTTTCTGCAGGGTCTAATAGAGATGGAATCCATGTGCACAAGTCAGCTGTTGATCAATATATAACTTGTGCTGCAATCCATGTTTATATCAATTTTTGTTATCAGTTATAGAAATGCATGTTTTATTTTATAACTCTAGAAACAATAACAAGCATAAATCTGTATTTCAAATATTTAATATATTATTTTCTTATACTTTTCTGCATTTTTGTAGACTATCAGAAAATAAAGGCACATGCTTGGGCAGTTGCGGAAGAGATACATAGTGCTTTTGATTATAATGAGGTTCCATTAGATACTGCATCCCCAGAAAATTTGGCTCTGATAGATCTGGCAATTGATGGTGAAGAACATGATGAATGTGAAGACTGGACATCTAAACTAGGCATTAACCTACGGAATTGTGTCCATGCTAGAAATAACTCTCCATCTAAACAAGTTCCTTGGATACTAGGGACGCTGCTGTATGATAAATGTCTTGCTTCAAAATCTTTAGCTTTAAATTGGCAGTCACGGAGATCTCGATCAAAAAGGTCAAGTTGTTTAGCTCAGACTAAACTGTGTGACAGCATTGAGAGAAAGGAGGATCAGTTGTATGGAAGAATAGATGACTCCCCTGCTGAAAAGAAGCTACTTCAATATTCAAGAAGGAAGTTCAAGTCAAAGCAAAGGTGTTTCCCTGTAGCAAGCATAGTCAGTGAATTCCAAGAGAAGTCCAAAAATTTGTCAGCTACTTTGAGTCGGGATCATAATAATTGTGTTTCTAAAACTGAGCTTGAAGCTGAGAATTTCAGGAGTGATTGTGCATTGTCATGTGTCTCTGCTTCTACCAAAATGTCTCCAATGCATCCTGAAATCCAGATTGCTGAAATGCCTGCTAGCACGAGATTTAACGATGCTAAGCCACAACCTTCCAATTCCATTCCTGATCATACTCTAATGATTGAAGAAGTTGGAGTAGAGATTGAGAAGCAAACCATGCAGGAATCAGATGTAGACAGAAATAATGATTTAACACTTGGTCATTCTAAGATGCATTGCAATACCAGTGTCTCAGAAATATGTGGCAAGGAGTGTCAAGATTGTCAGGACAAGAAATGTTCTAGCTCACTTACAAATGCAACAGATAGAAATTTTGAAGTGATTAAAATTACAGAAGCAGTTATCATCGATAGCAGGTGTAATAGCTTAACTTTGAATGGTGAAGGGCATCAAGAATATCAGTCTACCTGCAAAAGCTACAATGAGGAACGTCCTTTATCACCTGCTTCATTGGTAAATCAATCTACCGTGGCATCTGTGGTGGGAAGTTTTGGAAGTCCAAATAATAATTATACTGCAGAAAAAATTAGCAGTCCTATTTGCCTAGAAAAGACAACTGAGGAAGAAATTGATTCTTTAAGTGAAAGGGACAAGGAACCTCTAATTGATGACAGATCAATTAGCGAACATACTCCAAAAGAAGTTTGTGAAGTTCAAAGAGAGCTTTATGCTTCTGCAGACTTGCATACTACCATAGTCTTGGATAGTGAGATGCAACATGAAACTCAGGGTGGAAAAGATAGCAGAAAAGAAATAAATCAGTCAACTCTTGTTTCAGCAATTACAAGAGGGGAATATGCTGAAGGGTTGAATGATGAAGTGATTCCAAAGTCTGTGGAGCAGTGCCAGATTGAAAATATGAATAAAATTAATGTGGAACCTGTTTCTAGCTATGTTGCAAAAGGTGAAAATAAATGTGTACCTACATCAGAATTAGGATGTTCTGAAGTTTTAGTGGAAACCTATCCTAAAGACTCCTGTATTCAATTGATTTCAGATAAAGAAAAAGAAACGGAAATCCAGTCAGTGAGTAGAATTGATGAGGAATTTCGCTCTGGCACTGATACGTCGATAGATAACTCTTCATCAATCCAGGAATGTTCTAAAATTGAGAGACAGAGCTGTGTTACAGAAAACATAAATGGAATCAAAGCCGATTTGTCACAAGGTAATAGGGAGCTGGAAAGCTGCGAGTTGACTACAGCAGTTCCCAGATCAAATGCTGGGAAGAATAAAAAGAGAAAAGTGAAACATACAACGAAGAACCAATCCAATATTGACAACTTTATTAGAAGTCCGTGTGAGGGGCTGAGGCCAAGAGCTGGGAAGATTGCCACTGACAAAAGTGGGGTGGAAATCAACCAAGTTGACAAGGAAAATCAGGTGGCTAAAAGGGCAAGGAAATCTTCTGAAGCTTTGGTTCCTCACAAAAATAAAAAGGATGATGTTAAAAAGCCCCATAAGTGTGACCTTGATGGTTGCCGAATGAGTTTCAAGACTAAGGCTGAGTTACAATTGCATAAACGAAACCTTTGCCCACATGAAGGGTGTGGTAAGAAGTTCAGCTCCCACAAATATGCTTTACTTCACCAGCGTGTTCATGATGATGAGAGGCCCCTTAAGTGCCCATGGAAAGGTTGTTCCATGTCATTCAAGTGGGCTTGGGCAAGGACAGAGCATATACGCGTACATACTGGGGAGAAGCCTTATCACTGCAAGGTCGAGGGATGTGGCCTTTCTTTCAGGTTTGTATCAGATTTTAGCAGGCACAGACGGAAAACAGGGCACCATGTGAAACCTCCTGCTTGAGAAGATATAATATTCATTTGTTAACTTTTTTATTCTCGCAACATGTGCATATTTGCAATTAGATTGGTAAAAGTGAGGCATAGAGTCATGTCTGACCATAATCATTCTGGTTAGTTGTAAAGTTAGGATAGAATGGTTGTTTTGTAGGTGCTCAATATCCAATTCATTCGGAGGCAGTTAGAGTTGGTAACTTCAGAGAGTTTTGATCTTTCTCTCTTACTAGAATTCAGATGTAGCAGCATCCTCTAAAGGAGGGAAAACTCTCCTTAAGGAAGCTGCATCATGTTGGTTGGTCATGCCTATGATAGCTTTTGTTGATTGCCTGTTCTTTTGAAGCAGTTGATAGGACCTTGATCTTTCAGGATATATAATTGTTCATTGTGGCTGTATATTACTTTGGATTAACATTATGTTATTAAGGGGGACAAGAAAGTTGAGAGTAAAAACAAGGTATGCGCTCTCAATGATTGTAGTACTTTACCCTCTTGGCTAGTAATTTCAGTGGTTAAACATTCGGTTGACACTGCATATTCTAACTTGGTTGTCTACCCTTGTACGGTGTTTTTTCATTAGTTTGATTTTTTTTTTTCCAATTTTATCCTGTGCAATTTTCACCAAAATGTGTCAATTAATTAAATCCACTCCTATAGGTGTATATGTAAATTGCTAACCTAGTTTTTTTTCCTTGGTTCAGAATTTTTAACAGAATAAGTTAGCATATTGATTGATTCTTGGATAGATGAGCTTTTTTTTTAATACCATTTTATCCCATTCAACCTTTTAATGATTACTTGGGCAAAAAATCTTATTAATTTCTGGTTGCGTAGATGTATGAATATGCAAATTAGGACTTGTGTTATCGTATGATCTTCTATTTTTAATTCGCGTACTGCAATTATTTTAATTTAAATTGTGAATATATCTATGTCAACTCATTCGAAGGTGATGCAACCATTCCATCAAATAACAATAAGTTACAACTCACCAAGATAAACAACAATGGCATGGCAGTCCAGAGGAACATATTATGGGTGGAATACTGATTATAGTCTTCGACCCCTCTGCTCCTCTGGACCTCTGGAAAAGCCCTTCAGAGGTGGCAAGTTTTACCACCACCTTTAAATTTACGATCACACCAGGATCATTTGACGCTGCTCATAATTGATAATTTATGAAGTAGAAAATGAAAACTTGTTCTATATAAAACAATTTGTCTCATTTTAATTTGATTTACAAGTATAATTTTTTTTTCATTTTTGCAATAAGTATAGATCATTAATATAAAATACTCATATAACATGAATGATTCCTTGCCAATAATCAAAATAATATAACATAGTTTAAAGATTTACAATTCAAATATCTATTAAATCCAAATACAACTTAAAAATTTAAAGCAATCTTAAAGTGTCAATAACCAAAATGACTTAACATAATTTTAAGATTTACAATTCAAACATCTTATTGTAATATATCCATTTTTTTATGATTACATGTTATGGGATGAACATATAATATCGTTGGGCAATCCATTACGAGAAGGTCATATAGAATTTGGTAATGAAATTGGGCTCTGAAAAAAATATAGTAGGGGGATGTAGTTGGCTCGAATTGTGATGGCTTTTTTATTTCAAAAAATTAATTTGCAAGGGGGTTTTAACCTTGTTTTTAAATTAATAGAATTTTTTTCACAAAAAACAAAGCCTCATTTTTCTAAATCAGTTACCTATTCTTAAAATAGTCTTATCTCTTGAATAAAAAATAACAAAGATGGATAAAAAATAATAATCTTATCACTTTGAATTTTATTTGAGATTCCAGAACCACTTTGGGCCAAGAACGTTAATATAGTAAAAAAAAAAAAAAAACTAGAATCTATCCTGGATTCCAAGCCATTCCCTCCCAAATTGGATTACTGTCCTGGTGGAAAAGTCATGTTAACACTTAACATCACATCCACTGTGTTTAATTTATTGTCCTGCAAGTAGACTAACATTCAATTTCCATTATTGTAAATTAAGCACTTCTTGGTTACTTTGATAGAGGTGGATAGTCAGGCCAGCTTAATTTAGCCCCCTCTTCCCAAGGTGCATCTCTGCCACTTTATTCAATTTCACATCTTGTCATTCTTGTGTTTTGCATAATTCGGCTTCATTGCTTGTGAATAAATGTTGTTGTTTCTACTTATGTTTTGGAAGCTAGTTTCCCCAACATTTACTATTAAGTATACAAGTGCACGGCAAGGTATTTGAGTCATTTTAATTTTAAGTTATGTTACTTATGTATGAAAGAGATATGTATGAGCTATATTTTCTGCATTTGTGCGCCCTGTAATCAAATTATCTTTGAGTTATATAAATTAATAGGTGTGTATTACATATAACTATCATTTAAAATGATCCATGAAATATGAAATTTCCTGTTAATTAAGAACACAAATTTTTTAGATATTGCTTCTCACAGAATAAACGTGGGAACTTATTCCATGAACTTATTCTCTATCAAGCACTTGCAGTAATGAACCCCACTTTCTTTATAACTTTAACTTTCAGGATTCAAAGTAACATAAAAAGTAACCAAAGAAACCACAGTATGGGAGTGCACAAGTTATAAAGACACTGAAACAGAGCAATTAGCATATACAACCTATAAAAGAAATTACAAGATAAAATAATTTGTTAGAAGAAAATAACATGAGGAAAATAATAATTATTCAAAAAAATGTCAAAACAAATAAATATTTGTTTCAAGTTTCAACTTACCAGCGTGTACTTGAAGTCATTATAGCCATCCCTGCATCAAATGAACAAATAGTTGTTTATTTGACTAATTCATCATATTTAGAAAGGAGACATATACAAATAATTCCAGATAACTAAAATATACTTCTTGCAGTGAGGAGCATCCCTATCCAAACGAGCAAGAGTACCAGCAAAAATGGAAACCTGAAATTAAAAGACAAATTGTCGGAAAAAAGAAAGAAGTTGGATAATATTCAAGGCAGTGGTACTCAATTATAACAATAAACAAACCAAAAATTCATAAAACAACAAACTCATTTCTCAATAGTTTAAAATGTCACTGTGCTATGGGCAATAAAGTTTTATTAACTTAGTGCTTGCATGTTGCATGTTTAGATGTGCTCTCTCGCCATGCAAAAAGTATTTTTTTAAAGAAAAATACGTTTCTTATAGTACATTAGTGTGTTTAAATGAACTTTTTAAAATCCAAGAAAGAAAGAAAAAGAAGAAAAAGCACGCAACACAAACTGAGCTTTTTTTACCGGCCAGCTTTTTGTGCTTTATTTCATATCAGCAATAAAATAATCAAATGAATGAAATAAAAAAAAAAAAAACATGGGAATTCGTTAGAAAACAGAATATACATTTAAAGCATAAGAAAAAACAAAGACTTAAACCATCATTCCACAAGTCAAATATGGAGAAAGAATTTAAATAGGACAATATTAGTAAAGATAACTTCTGATGATAAAATAGTTGTCACCTCTGTCATAATACTATCTTGATCCTCAATTTAAATTTAGGTAATATAACATGATTTTATTATCAAGACTATATTTCTAAAAGTAATTGTGTAGTAAGCACCAATTACTTGTTTGTTGTGTTTTGGCATATCAGTAACAGAATTTACCTAACTAGGATTATAAGCACTTGTCCCACTAACTACGTATCTAGTATGGAGTACATGGAGCAACATCAAAGTTCCAATTAAATGAAAGAAAGACTCAGCAAAGCTACTGACTTATATGTTTTTTGTAAGCACCAGGGAAAATTCAAAGCTAAAAAGTAAAAACATAAGTTCACTTACTGCATCTGTATGTTGGATGCATTGGAACTTCTAATCTTGTCAATTAAAAAACATGACCTCCCAGTCCTACACATTCAAAACAGATAGAAAAAGGAAACTCAAACAAACAAATTTTCATACCATTAAACAACCTTAACAGCATAGCATGAGTTAAAGATAAAGCAAACCACAAACTCTGAATCATGTATCTATTTCCTTTTGGCCTCTAAAGCCAACATCAAACAAGATTTAGCAGCAGAATAACCAAAAAATCTGAAACAACGATCTAATGCCACATTTGCTGACATAAAAAAATGTAACTATCAGAACCAAAGCACAACAGTGTCGAAGTCTATCTAGTTTCTGAGTAGTTCAGGGGACAAAAAATAGACAACAAATAGCATTTGATTCACACACACAGGCAGACATCCGTGCGCGCACACAAAGAGAGTCGGAGAGGAACCGATCAACCACAGTCCTAAAAGTCCCCATAAACAATTTGCTTTCGAAAACCCTTCTTGAATTCTTTGGTAAACTGTCAAAATTGTGGCAAAAACTAAAATACAAAAATTAAAGAACAAAACAGACGAAATACATGGTACACTGACATGTATCCCCTATTGATTTCTTTTTTTGGTGCACTATTTATTTATATTTGACTTAAGATTTTTAAAATGTCAAACATGTTAGGAGTAGTAATTTAGAGAAACTTTTACAACTTGGAAAGTAAAAAAATTCGACGTCTAACTTGTAATTTTTCAGTGTCTAGTGTTTTGGACCAAATGCTCCTGAAAGATATATTTACTCCCTGAAGGCCGTAGTAGTCACTGAAACACACGCAACAGATTTCGTTCCTGAGTGGAAAATGTTGAAATTGAAGGTGAGAACTAGGAAGAGAAGAGGTAGTATATATGAGTAGCAGCCACGTGTCAGGCACATTTGAATTCATATTCATAGCTACTTGCATACATTTCCCTGACCAAAACAGCACGCAAACGAAATAAATACGCCGCCCAAGAACACAACAAACAACATCGAACGAAACACTGAAACAGAGAGAGACAGGAGTGTTTGAATTGGAATAGGAACACAAGACAAGACTCAGACTCCACCACACTCGCAATGAGATTGTTCTTCGGATGCTCATAATAGCGAGAGAGAGCCACAATCTCTCGCTTCGATGTGCAAATCCAAAAAAAGTACCAGCGTGGTCCAACCCAGAACCCGAACAAACAACACCAATTCCCCTCGTCCTCACCGAACACGAACCTCGACATCGTTATCTTCGAACTACGAAAGCTCCACGAGCGAAATTCCAATCACAGAATCAAGAAGCTACGTATTCGAGAACACCAACTACGACTTTGAGTGGTCAAAAACCTCTTCGATTTCAAGCCGCGCTTCTCTCTCAAGTCTCAAAGACACGCTCCCTGAAAACCCTAACATCTACCAATTCTCTGAGATCTCCGCCGCAACCACCAATTTCTCCTCACCACGCCTTTCCTCGTCCTCCTGGCGCTGCGTAATTCGTCACCGCGACGTCGTCGTTTCGCGCCGGAACTTCCGCCATCAAATTGATCTCCCGGAGCTCAGCCGCCTCCTCGCCCTCATCTGCCGGAGCCACCACAGCAGCCTCGTGAAACTTCTCGGCGCGTCGGTCTCCGGCGCGGTCATCTTCCTCGTCTACGAGTTCGTCCCCGGCGCCAGCCTCGCTGACTGCCTCCGCAACCGCCTGAACCCTCGCTTCACCGATCTCAACACGTGGATCTCTCGGATGCAGATCGCGTCCGACGTGGCGCACGGTCTCGATTACATCCACAATTTCTCCGGTTCCGGATCAGGATCCGGATTCATTCACAATCACATTAAGAGCTCGAGCATTGTTATCACGGAGGAGAATCTGCGCGCGAGAATCTGCCACTTCGGCGTGTCGGGTCTCTGCGGCGAGGCCGTCGCCGGCGACGGGGAGCCTTCTGGCGGCCGGACGGTCAGAATCGAGGGGAGGAGAGGCTACATGGCGCCGGAGTTTCAGATTAGCGGCGTCGCGACGAAGAAGAGCGACGTGTACGCTTTCGGAGTGGTGGTTTTGGAGCTGCTGAGCGGGGAAGAGGCGGTGAAGTTTGAATTCAACGACGAAGGCGGTTATCGCAGGATTAGCGTGGTGGAGACGGCGAAGATTGCGGCGGAGGAGAACGGCGGCGTGAGAAAGTGGGTGGATACGAGGCTGAGGGATTCGTTTCCCGTGAATGTTGCGGAGAGAATGATTCGGGTCGGGTTGGAATGTGTCGGAGATAACCCGAATGAGAGACCCGATATGGATCGGGTTTCTAATGAGGTGTCAAAGTTGTATTTGGAATCGAAGGAGTGGGATGAGAAAATGGGAACCGATATTGACTTGTCGGTCTCGTTGGCCCCACGGTGACTTCTTTTGGGTTTGAGGGATTTTCTTTTCTTTTTATTTGCATTCTTTTTAACACTATGAATTTTGATTGTAAAGAAAGAGAAAAACTGACTGTGGAAAGAGATTGACGTATAATTTTACACTTTGTATAGTACATGATTGCTGATTGTGTAAAATGTTGTTCATATCAAGGAATAGGGCTGTGTTGTGTAGAATTTGGATTTGGATTGGTGCTGTTTGGAACAAAATAAACATATTTAATTATACAAATTTACTTAAGCAATCATTCAGTATATTTGACTGCAACATAAGGTGGTTCACAATTTTGTATGAGCATCTAAGGATGTCGTCATCAAGTTTCAGTCAATATGAATTATCAGTTATCGTTGGGATTTTGATATCTTTCCAATCAAGATCAGTTATCATTAGTAATTTGATTGCTTTTTTCAGTTGACATTGGTTTGTTCTAAGGATAATAAGTCATCGTTTTCTACTTTCCTTATCATTTTGAGTAATAATCATCTCATCCATAATGAAAAGTCAAGATATGAATAGAGTAAATACAATTATTAACATGCCAAGAGCAAGAATTTCTCTTTCATGTGATTGTACTTGATCTTGCTTATATTTTTAAGCACTTGCGATTTTTTTTATCAGTACATCCGATTCTACTACCTTCACAAATAGAAAAATATTCTTAAAAAAATTATTTACAAATTTAGTAAACATTTTTATATAATTATGTTATTAAATAAGAATTGATTTTAATAGTGTAAAAACTCTATTTACATTTCTTCCCCAAATACCAAAGTCAAAGGGACATACTATGGGCTGAAGCAAAGACTCTATAGGGTAATTACTTTATGCACCCCATTTTTATCTGGTGCACCACCAAAATTTGTAATGTCTCCATCTTACCCTTCTTCCAATCTTCCCTAGCTCACTCTCTTCTTCTCTTCATCTTCCTCTTCACCGCATCACACCTTCTCAATGCTGTCACTAACCCTTTCTCTCATGCCCTTGCATCAGCAGCAAAGCCTCCTTAGCCTTCAGATTCAAGATTCAGAATTATGGTTTCAAACTCCGAATCCTAAATCCAAAGGGTAAGGAGGTGTGCCGGGGATGCATAGGTGCAGGGGAATAGATTAATGGCAGCGGCAAGAAGGCGCATGCGATGAAGAGGAAGATGGAGAGAAGAAGAGAGTGAGCAAAGGGAGAGGGAAAAAGGGTAAGATGGGGTTATATTAAATTTTGGTGGTGCATAAAGCAATTTCTGCTCTGTAGAACAAAAACACAAACCCTAAAACTGGTGTCGTAGAAAAGAAGAAGAAGAAGAAAAAAACTAAAAAAACTCAGAAAGTAGAAGGTCTGGGCATAACACCACATCACATTGGGTTGGGAGCTATGGCGGCAAGGATGTTGCAGAGGCGATTCATTTCAATCTTCTCAAGACAAACCCATCACCCTATTACTCAAGGCATGTCCTCACCTTCATTCTTTGCCGATACCTCTGCACAGTTTCTTTTGTGTGTGTGTTGTTCAAGTTTTAGTTCCTCTCAATACTAGCTTCTTCAACAAACTACCCCTTTTTTTATTCATGAATAACCCTTTATCCAATTTTATCATTTTGCCTTAAATTTTAATTGAATGCAAATGGTAACAGTTACTGACTGGTTTCTAGTTTCTACTTTACGGAATTGCCTAGGATTTTATTGTGTGTTTACCTTTTCTCTCTCTTTGTTAATTTCTTTTGGCAATTTTTTTATCTGTAGGGCTTCTCATAACTGGTTCTGAAAAGTGCTGGGCTTGTCAAGGATGATGTCTTTTTTTTAGGGATTCTTGATAGCTTTAGTATAATATTTTGATTGTTAAGGCTTTCTTTGTCATGACTAAGCACTTTTGGATGCATTAATTTTATTTTTTTTTCATTTTCTGTTTAACATGAATCTTAATAAAAACCTTTTAGCATTAAATTAAGCAATTAGGATGTTCAGGAAGATATCTCAATAGCAATAAAAGACATGTAAAGCAATACAAAGATGAAGATGTCACTCTGGTGTCAAAAGCAAAAAAATGCTATTCATGAAGGATAATTTCTTCGAAAAAACACATTTTGTAATATTTGGCTGAACGCCTGAACTGGTTGTTGTACTAGTCCTTTTGAACCAGTAAACAGACACTGAACTGCCAAACAAAAGGCATTTCCATTGGGTGGGAAACCCTCTTTAACAAAAAGTGTCAATGTTGGGAATTAAAGCACCAGATTTTGGATAACAAATAGCTAGGCGTTAGGCATGCTTGCTCTGTTATAGTACCTGTAAAAATTTACCTTTTTATATAAGTTTTTTTATAAAGAAAATTTAATACACAATCCTTAAATTAACTTTTCTGGTTCGTTGATGGATTTGGTTCAAAACTTGGGACTTGGGCAATGAAAATTTATGGTTAAATAACTTCTAGATTTTATAAACAGATTTTAACCCTCGCATCTCCTGTAATGCAAAGCAGACAGTGTTTTCAGAATAACAGGAAAGATTAGATATTGTTAATTGTTAACTTGAGTTGGACTTGCTCTAAGCAATTTGATGTCTTCCACCTTATCCATTTTGTGGTAAAATATGTTTCTGCTTGGTATTTGCTTGAGTTAAAACCATTTTTGATCATTGAGTCAGCTAATAGCTTAAGTTTGTGCATTAAAAAAATGAAGAGCTTTCTAATTCTCTCTCTCTCTCTCTCTCTTGTGCATTCCCTTGTGTGTGAAAGTTTTTCTTATTAATATGTGAATGTTGTTTATTGGCAGAATCTTCTTGGTATTCTCCTACCAGTGCAATATTGAACAGATATGGATTCCATCAACGGGGGGTCATGACACATACAAATCCAATCAAACCTGTTTGTGAAGATGTAGAGAAGAATGAAGCAGACACCTTAAAATCAAGTTCAAACCCAGATAAAGTTGCTACATCTATTAGTGTTAACGAAACCTCTTCTGTAAAGTTTTCTGCCAAGTCCAGTTTGAAGACATCCTCAAGGCATGATCTTGCTATGGTTTTCACCTGCAAGGTCTGTGAAACGAGATCCATTAAGACAGCTTGTCGCGAATCGTATGAGAAAGGTGTAGTGGTGGCAAGATGCGGGGGGTGCAATAACCTTCACCTGATTGCAGATCACCTTGGGTGGTTTGGTGAACCAGGAAGCGTTGAGGAGTTCCTGGCTGCTCGTGGAGAAGAAGTGAAAAGAGGTTCAGTTGACACACTGAATCTTACATTGGAAGATTTAGCTGGAATGAAACCTTGAAAGATAGATTTTGACAAAGTATATGTTCTGCAATAGGGTGTCACTGAGAGTTTGGAAGTGCAAGGGGGTAACAATAGTTGGTTTTGTAAACTCGGCTCTTCTGTCTATGATTATGCTAATGATATTAAAAGCAACATATTCAATGTACTGTTTGCTTTATCAATTATTTTTGGTGCCTGCCAAAGGAATGCTTTTAGACCATGATACACCTTCATGTGCAAAACTTAGCCGAGAAAGTAATTTATGAAAATAACATATTATTTGAGAAGAAGAGATTTTAGTAGGAATAGTTATTTCCTTTGATGCTTAAATGATTAAAACTAGGACTTCGTTTCTAAAATTTAAATTTATATACTCCATCCCAATTTTCTTTGTTAGACTTGGTAGTTTGTTTTTGAGAAAAAACTTGCGAGGCCAAATTGTCAGAAATCTGTGGGAACCGAGACCCATGAAAGAAAATGTTCTAGTAACGGAAGCATAGTTATTGAATCAAATAATTGATATTTTATCAACAAGATTCACCATAGTCGATACATATTTAGTCATATGCATGCAAAAGACTTTATTAAGAAAGACAAATCTTTCGTCAGTGATATTTACATTGTGTAGCCTTACTGCATAGTGGTGTAACCTTCATACATACTCTACATGGTGTCAATGGTCTCTGATATTAACTCGGCTGACGACAAGTCTGTGAATGTTGATCTCTATGCCCACTCGAGCAAATCTACCATGCTAAGCAAATAAAGTGTTTGTATCCACCTTAATGGATTTAGCAATAACAAAGTTAGTCCCAACTGAAAACTTTTATCATAGAACACCGCATTTAACCTAGAAAAATGAACTTAAACCAAACTACTACCTATCATGCTTTTGCAATGAATTTTGGTGTCCACATTTTCACTAATAGATAATGATAAAAAAATTATTCAAAGGTTACCACTCATTTCCATCTGTCTAAGAATCGAACTTAAACATGAAGTATCCATGGCCAATGTCATGTAGGTCAAAATCTTTGTAGAAGCTTCTACATTGACTTCAACTTAGATAAGTGCCTCTCACCAAGGCTCACGTAGCTCTTTGAAATATTGATCATCCACAATAAGTTTAGGGAGTAAAGGATTACCTTTCTCAAATTCCACTTTCAATAGATTAACCCTATGTTTGGATGAAGAATTTCCAAATGACAAAGAATTTCAAATGCTAATTTAATTGAAAGCAATTAAAATCCAATCAATTGTAAATTAACTTGTTTGGATTATAAATTTTTGCAAATAATTGAATTTCAAAACAAATGTTTTTCGTGATTTTCTTCTTTCTCCTAGCATGCTTTGTCTCTCTACCACACATTTCAACCACCAATCCCAACATTGAAGCACAAATCTCACCACAGAAATTGAATCTTGGAAACTTCAAAACAAATTTCAAGTTATAACAGTAAGGAAGCAGATTCATTCATAGCCACTTCTAGTCACCAATGGAGGTGTTGGCATGGTCACGGTCCTTGTGGAAATCAATGACATTGACGACAGTGACGATGTAGCAAAGTTTCTTCACAATACTGATGGTTATGCAGTGAATGGGACGTTCATTGAGTGAAAGACACAACGGTGGAACTCAAGCTTAAATGACTCAACCTTGTCAACCACTGTGCAGACTTGCTTTTCCCCGTCGTCGCTATCTCTGTCGCACCAGTCAGCCACTAAGTCACTAAAAAAATGGAAGGGATAAAGTGACAAAAGATGAGGTTGGGGACGACGAGCTGGAGAATGAGGAATTTTGAAATGCGAAGTAACATTATTGTTTTGAAAAATAACACCTTTTACATGATTTTAAAGTAATCCCCATGATTTTAAAGATATGCAAACATGATATAAAAGTCTTGGTAGGTCTCCATCACTTTTCTCATTAACATTTGAAAATGACATTTACTGAAAATGCAGTTTGGATTAAAGAAAAATAGATTTTATGGAAGTATAATAGGAAAACACATAAGTCTATATTAAAAGTGCAGTTAGTTTAACTAAACTTTAATAATAAAAATTAGAAATTCAAACAAACTGAAATAAATAAAAAAAAGTGATTTTTTCAACATTTTTCATTTTCATGATTTTTTTCTTTCATTTCAGTATTTTTTATTTATTTTACCACATGTCTATCAAACAAATAAAAAATGCATGGTTATACAGATTATTATACCAAAACCAAAATGTTTAAATATATTTTTAATCATTGTAAGTTTATATTTTTTAAATTTTGGTTTTGGTAAAAATAATCATTTTTAGTCCTTATAAGTTTGTGTTTTTAAAATTTTATCTTTATAATTTATTTTGTTCAATTTTAGTTCTATAAATTTACATTTTTTAATTTTGATCCATCTAAATTTGTATTATTTTTTAAATTTTAGTCCTGGTCAACATAAATTCATAAGAACTAAAAATGAAAAAATAAAATTTTTAAAGTGATTACAATGAAAAAACAAATTTACATAACTAAAAACGAAGAAAAAAACATACAGGATCAAAATTTGAATAATCGCTGGAAAAAAAAAACCTGTTTAAGCCAAACCAAAATGTTTGCAAAGAACCCCCTCCCCCTTTGTTTATTTATCTAATCTAATTATTGGAAAAAAGAAAAACCTTGCGGCGGCGTAAGAGTGAAAGAGACAGAGATAGAGTAAACAAAAAAACGAAAGGCAAAGTGAATACGAGAAATGGCATGTCGCTCTGTTCTTTCATCTACTCTTCACATAACGAACTCCATGGCCATCAAGGGTGTCCTCTCCTTCGCACCCAACCCTCCTCTGCTTCTTCGTCTCCCGAAAGCCGTCACCTTTCTCTCCTTTTCTGCTTCCACTAAACCCCCCACTAAGTCTTTTCAAGGTTTTCAAACTTTTCTATTTTGTTTTGAGATTTTTTATTTATCTATACTTTTTGGGTTTTTGTAATTCCAGTAATCTGTTCTGTTTCATGTGTTCATATTGGTGGAATTGTCAGTTGCTACTGTTGATGTGTTACATTGAATGAGCCTAACCCAGTAATGTTATTTTGTTTTTTTTGGTGTGCCCTGTCCTTAAATTGATATGTTATCCCTTTGTTGGTCTAGTTAAGGAGTGTGGTACTGGATATTGATTTTTTATCCGTTAGAATCGAAAACAGTGTCAAGGGTTTACATTAACTCACGCATCCTAGTTATCCAACTGAGCTAGACCCCCTTGACATATTGGTGTGTTTGAGTGAAGAAGAGACGGTAACAAGTTAATAGAAATTGATAAAGAGAAGATATAGAATGGGAAAATAAATGTTTTAGTGATTTTTCTGATCATCTTTTTGTGCAGGATTCTCATTTCTCTTTATTTTTAATTAAATGGTTAGGTTCAGTATCATTTTACAATTACATAACTAGTTTATAGTCCACCATAAATTGGGTCTAACTGTGTACTGTTGCTGTCTGAATGATGATACAAATTATAGTTTTTCTTTAAATTTGAGATTGCATCATGTTTAGTACTAGGCTGCTAGCTTTTCTTAGGCAATTTGTGCTTCTTCTTTTTCTTTTATAGGCGGCAATTTGTGCATTTGAGTTTGAGACGTCTTTTGAGTATTTGATAACACTTTTTTATGGTTATTAGTTATTACCTTTTTTAATTGTCAGTGAGATCAGTTGCTGGTACTACAGAAGCTGCATCGGGGTTTGATGAGATGGTTTCTGGGACTAAGAGGAAGTATTACATGCTAGGTGGGAAAGGGGGGGTAGGGAAGACAAGTTGTGCTGCTTCTCTTGCCGTTAAATTTGCCAATAATGGACACCCCACTCTCGTGGTTTCCACCGATCCAGCGCATTCTTTGAGTGATTCCTTTGCTCAGGTTAATTACATGTGTAGCCTTAAAGTTCTGATGATGCTTGCATGTTGTATTATGCTCTGTGTAACACAAGTTTTGCACATTGTACTCTAGGATTTGACTGGGGGCGCATTGGTGCCAGTGGAAGGACCTGATTGTCCACTTTTTGCTCTTGAAGTAAGTTGGCATTTCTGTATAATAAATTGGCTGATATTTAGCATCCGGTTTTCTTGATGACATGATTGGTATTTTTTGAGATTTTGTGTGTACCAATTAATATAATACCACTCTCCACTTATTTAAGTTTGTAGTTCCTTACTTCATTTACAGATTAACCCTGAGAAATCTAGGGAAGAGTTTCGAAATGCTGCCCAGAAAAATGGCGGAACTGGAGTCAAAGACTTCATGGATGGCATGGGTCTTGGAATGATTGCAGATCAGGTAAAGATTTATTGAGATGTTATCATCATTTCTTGTTAAGTATATCTTCCTTTAAAGCAAGTTTTCTATCAGAACTACAATTCCATGTGCTATCAACCTGCCATGATATTGGCACTAACACATCCTCTTCGATAGCCAGATTAACCTAGAAGAACTTATTAAGTTGGACTTTAAGCACTAAAGCATGAAAGGAAAAGAGAAAAAGTTTGTTACACACAGAGGGTTAGGATCTGATAGCATTGTAAATCAAAATCAATCAGAATATCATTGATAACTTTGTTAGATTTATTATGTAACAAACTCCACTGCTGGATTGAAAGAATGCATCATGCTCATGAAGTTCACGTCAACCAAGTTTTTTTCTACTCCACAAATTCATGTTGAAACTAATATATAATATTCTGTTCCAATAAATTAAAATTTTACCACTCAATTGCATGCTTTTAGGCTTTTGGCCATTTAAATTTATGAAATTTCGTTATGTAAGATTTAGGGCTAAGGGTAATTGGTTCTGCTTCATTATAAGCTTGCTTCTCTAAGATGATTTGTTACATGTTTTGGTTGCAATAGTTGGGAGAACTAAAACTGGGAGAATTACTGGATTCACCTCCTCCTGGACTGGATGAAGCTATTGCGATCTCCAAGGCATGCATTTTATGTACAGTGATTAATTATTTCATTGCTAATTTTTCATATAATAATCCCTTTTTGCTGTCCTAACAATTAAAAGCCTCTTGTCAGGTTATACAATTTCTTGAATCACAGGAATATAGCGTGTTTACTCGAATAGTATTTGATACAGCACCTACGGTGAGCAAAAAGATGATAGTTATATATTTCACATCACCTTTGTTTTTTAGCATTTAATAGGATTTATGCATGTTCCTTTACAGGGTCACACATTACGATTATTGTCCTTACCCGATTTCTTGGATGCATCCATTGGGAAGATAATGAAGGTAAGACTGCTAATTTTAATAGCCACTGCCCCCCCAACACACACACACACAAAAAAAAAAAAAAAAAACAAAAACAAAAAAAAAACTGTTATCTTTATATTTGACATCTGTCAAGTGGCCGAAAGAATAAAGTGTTGAAACCCTAGTGTGCTATAGCAGATTAATGGAGCAGAGAGGTCCTGGACTGCTATGGGATTCAAATAGCAATGGTTTTCAAGAGTGGCCGTTGCAGCCGCAATAGTGACTTTTCACACACTATAGCCTTCTAAAACCCATTTTTACCCGTGAAATATTGTTTTTTGGATTTTTTTTTTTGGGGGGGGTTAGGGGGGGGGGGGGGGGTGTAAAATATTCCACAAGTTACCTCACACATCATAGGACAATTTTTTTTCCTGGGTTCAGTTCTTTCTTCTCCCTATAGACTTCCCAAATTCACTTTCTGCTAACTCTTATCTAATTTGTTATGTTTTTTTTCCCTATAAATTTCACCATCATCTTTCATTTGTTGACTTCATTACAATGTAACTGTGACTTATTATTTATAATGAATTTCTGTAACTCGGTAAAAATGCCTGATTCATGGTGAGATATCATCAAAAGTTCCGTGACAGTTTACCAAAGTGCTTATTCATATAATGTCTCGCACATGTACTTAATCATATTTAAATCTTCCTTCCACTAAGTGAACAGTCAGGACAGGATAAAACTTAAGAGCACATCCAGACTATCTCCCCCCCACCACCATCCCAAATTCTTTTTCCAAGTTCCAAGCTTGGAATGATCCTTGTAAGTTATAGTCACTGATACCAATTATTCTGCTGCAGCTAAGACAAAAGATAGCTTCTGCTACCTCAGCAATTAAATCCGTATTTGGGCAAGAAGAAACCCGACAGAATGCTGTAAGATTTATACCTGGAGTTGGTGTTGCATTTAGTTTCATCTTAATATGTTCACCATTTGTTATATCATTTATTGTGCAGGCTGATAAATTGGAGAAACTCAGGGAGAGGATGATAAAAGTGCGTGAACTCTTTCGTGATACTGATTCAACCGAATTTGTCATTGTTACAATCCCCACGGTATGACTTATAACTTGTGCATATAATGATATAATGGTGAATTGACTTATAATTTAGTGTTACCAACCCTACCGAGAAGGACTTTGGCTTTAAGGTTTAAATGCAATCAGGTGTGGAAAGGGAATGATCATTTCATAGGGAATGCCATTTGCCTTCAATTTAAGGGAACTATCCTTCTATTCCATGAATGATTTATTTAATTCCCATTATAACATGTGTCTTTTGGTGAAAGGTTAAGTTTTTCCTATTTAAAGAATTGAAATTGTGAAGTGGAAGACTTGTGTGCTGGAGAAAAGCTCTGGGGTTTCAAGTACAAAAAGAATAAGACTTTGAGGGGAATCAGAATTTTATAAATAACAAAGGTGATAAAGGAAACCATGCTAAATTATAGGGGTTTGGTTTTTTCCTTTTGACAAGAAGTAAAGAAGCAAGAAGAGTGAAAAAAGGAAAGAAAGAAGTGTACTGAGCTGAGCATTTATAGCTACTCTTTTGCTCAGTGATTTCCTGTGTAAATGGAAGTGAAGCTAATCTTATTGCCTGATCTACTTTCACTTTAAGAATCAACTACCACTTTTAATTAAAAAAGAAAAGAAAAGGATACACTAAATCAGTTTGACTTTTGACAGAACAAAATATCATCATTTGATTAATGTAGCTAACCTCGTCTAATGGGAAAAGGCTTTTGTTGTTGGTGTAGTTTGAATACATATTTCTTAATCATTTATATTGTGTCGTTACTCCCTCAGGTGATGGCAGTTAGTGAGTCATCTAGATTGAGTGCTTCCTTGAAGAAGGAAAATGTTCCTGTGAAGAGACTTATTGTCAACCAGATTCTTCCACTGTCTACATCTGATTGCAAGTTTTGTGCTGTGAAAAGAAAGGTACTTAAATTGTTTTCTCTTTAATTGATATGTAAAAGAACTGATAGCTGAGCATACCAAACAAGAACTTGAAGGAGAAGGGGAAGAAAAACTCTTGTGTCTTGTACGTTATGTTCATTTTTGTGTAAAGTGCTAAAACTTGCAATACTATGAACAAACTTTTTCAGGATCAAATGCGTGCTCTTGATATAGTTCAGAACGATCCAGAACTCTCCAGTTTATCAATGATCCAGGCACCACTCGTAGATGTTGAGATAAGAGGTGTTCCAGCTCTCAAATTTCTTGGTGACATTATTTGGAAATGATTTACTCACAGTTACTCAAGCAATGATTAGGTAATATGTTCTTTGAAGTATATCATTGATAGTGCTAATTTAAGTATGATTGCTCCTTTTAAACTTTACTTACTGTTTAAGATTTTAAGTCTTTGGATAATAAGTTATAATTATAGTCATAGTAATTTTAGAGTCCGATCATATATGGTTTATAGTTATGCTGAAATTAGAATTTCTTTTTTTGTTCTAATATTGTTAGGTAAAATTTTGTAATTTGCTGAAGTTGGCAGTTGAAACCATAGACACATGGCATGATATCAGGGCTCATCAGATTTTGTATGATGAAGTTTTGGAGCACTTGAGATGTTCAGATTCCGGTACTGGCAGTTCTTAAAGAGACACTGACTTCCAATATTCACACGCTAGAGTTTCAAAACACCAGAAAACTTTTTTGGTTTTTCACATTATAAATATTGTTATTGTAAATTTATTTCTCCAGTAATTTTATCTGTACTTTTTATTTTTTTTGTTCTATTCCCCTTATTTAGGCCTTTTTCTGTTGGGGGCTATGATGGTCTTTATGTTTTGAAGTGTTGACTGAGATTCTTGATGCACACATGAAACATATAAGAAAAGTTACATTTCAAATGTTGATTATCATCAACAAATATATTTGAGTAGTAATTGAGTTTGAATAATCTAAATAACTCAGTATTGAGGAGAAACATTCAGAAGACCAAAACAATAACTCTGACGAACTAGACATAAATTACAATGGTTATAAATTGTGGTCAAAATCAGATAATATAAAAGGATCCGAATGACTCAGACGCCATTCAAACCTAATTGATATAAGGCACGTGAGCTATATTTAAATAGTAAAAATAATACAATCATTCCGATGTCTCATGCTGTTGCTGCAGTACTTTTAGACTTCTTTCTTGGTTCTACTCTATCAATTAAGTACTAAAATTAATAGCAATAAAAATTATATTTACCTAGAATGAAAAAAAAATAACACAACCACTAAATATGGCCATGCAACAATGACATGACTAATTGATCACATCTAAAATGCATAAAGGCCAATAACCAATATCAGCCCCAAAAAAATTATCAGACATTCTTCAAATCATGAGAATCCTAATGAAATTCCTACAAGTTTTGGTCATGCTGGCCTCTCCAATTTGTACAACTCAGATTTGTAAGACGTAAATTATAGCCTGAAGTTTGGCCTTTACTTCTTTCGGAAGGTGACCATACAGAAAAATGCTATAGCCCGGCAAATTACACCCATTAGAATGAGGATAGATATGCACAAACTCCAATCGTGAAGATTATAGCCAGTTTTCAAAAGTGAACCACAGCGAGTTATGAGCCACACTCCCTGATACCTGCAGTATAAAAGAAATTAACACCATGTTCAATGCCCATCTATCATTCTTTCTTCTTGTTCTTTTAAATTTTTGTATGCTTTACATTAATGTTGATCATTTTCTACAGATGTATGAAAACTTCAAAATACTTCACAACCTTATTTGATGCAAACCATAGTCCATGCTTCTTATTTTTCTCTTTGATTTCTCATATGATTTAATAGCAATGAGTTCAACCCTCAATGTGGTCAACAATTCATTATTTGCTGAAATTTGGGCCATAAAACTACGCCTGCCTGGACCCGTCTAATGGAAATTTGGAAGTAGGGGTGCTACACTAAGATTAGTGAATAGGAATGTGCGTTCACATTATATTTTCTAATCAGTAAAATTCATCCCACAAAAAATCAAATTCATATCAAAGGTATGAATATGATGGTAAAAAATTTTCAAGAGAAATTGCCATTTGCAAGTGAAAAGAGCCCTTTATCAACCTAATGTGACATGGACATATATACTGAAGTTCACTACCACTAGTTAGTACTCTATGCTGAAATTTCTAGATGGAATTGTTAAGGATTGAACTCTTGACCAAATACCCTATCAAATGGCTACTTAAGCTGAAAACTATAGCCGTAATGGAAAATGGTAAGATACAATCTGAATAGCCAAATTATCAACACTCCAAAAGAGGGCGTGAAAACCTTGTATCATAGCCAAACCCTCGATTACCATCACTTGGATTGGAAGTTCCGATATGTGATGGAATTTTAAACTTCTAGGATTAGGAAATCATAAAAAGTAGCTTAATTCTAATCAAGACCAATTTAGATCTCAAATAAGACAAAAAAACAAAAAACTAATAGCCAGATCCATAACTGCAAAAGGACCATAAATAAATAGTCTGATAATTTAGTGATTAAAGGTTGTGTACACTTAGGATTCTAAATGCTTAGTTCCACTTTGAAGACTGCCATGAACTACAGGGAAAGGAGTTATTTATCTAGCGCTAACACCTTTTGCGAGCAAAAACCTTTTTCTTACTATATGCAATTATGCATTAATAACAGCATCAAATTCCAATAAAGCCAAACATATCAAGTAGTTTTTTCTTCAAGCTATTTAGTAATTTAATATATTAATCATCCTGAACAGTTTACCTTTCAGCATTTGCAACAACTAAGGCTTGTAAAGCCCACTTAGAGTAGCATAAATTAGCTATATTCTTCAAAACTTTACTATCATTTGATTGTGTTGCAATGAGAGTCAAAACAACTGGCAGAAGTACTGACCACTGCAATAAAACAAAATAGAGGAGAAATAGAAACATAATGATGAGTAAATTTGAATTGTGGGGCTGGTAAATGTTTTATGGTCGGCTTCTATTACTTACCAGCTGGGCTGCACCAGGTTGAAAAAATATGGACAATGCATATGCTATGCCAGTTACACAGTATACAAGACAAAGCAGCACAACATAATTATCTGCAAAAGTTGATCTCGGATTGGTGAAGAAATAGAACATAGAAAGATACACTACAGGCTTGATCAGTGTATTAAAATGATCAATTGTGTCTTTAGAGAGGAAATAAGCCAAGCTGCTCATGCCAGAATCACTCTCCCTCCAGTAGTGTAATTTATCCAGAGAAAATGATCTCAAGGCCGCTATTTTGCACAGAAGAGCTGAAATTAACAACAATAGATAAGAATAAAGCATTGCTCACATGAATGCTAGGTAATAGGTACATTATTTTGTGATATTTAAGTGACTTACATACAGCAATCACCGTATGGGTGTACCCAGCTGCACCAAATGTTTGGTCACTTGATTTGGAAAGTGATCCTAAGCAGGCTCCAGCAAGTAACAAAATAAGATAATCAATGGCTTGGATCCTAGCTTCTCGTAATCGCTGCTTCCCAACCCTGGCATAACATTATCATTTAGTAAGTACCAGCAACTATCAAAAGAAAATGCAACGACAAATTGAAAAGACATGTGCATTATTAAAAGTTATACGCTACTCTTTCTCCTATGAAGAAACACAGCACTAAATGGAGAATGAGAAGAAAAGTAATCATGACATTTAGCAAATATTCTGTGGCACAATTAGCAGGGGTAAGTTCCACTTTGGTGAAGCAGCAAGTATAAGGGAATTGACCATCATATGAGCCGACAAAAAGGTTTTAATTGTATTTTTCCTTCTTTATACTTCCCTTATAACACAGAACCTTGGACTACGGTTAATTCATAAAAAGAAATGTAATTATTGAATCTCCAGCATTAACAAAATCCAGTTTGTGCCATGCTTTCAAAGTGGACATAAAGATGCAATGAGGAAAAATTAGACTTCCAAGTTGGTGAAAAATTGAGGTCATTAGATGGTTTACCGTATAAGAAAGTACTTGTATTGCTTGAAAACACCATGAGTTTCCCTGTTAGATAAATCCTTGGATTTAAAAAAATTGAGTCTTATCTTCTCCCTCTTCAGTTCCACATTGTTTCTCATATCTTGCCATAATTCTCCAGCAAAGGTTTTTCCGACATGACCAGATCCATTGGAATCTATTTCATTTGCTGAATTTACACTCTGGGACAAATCAAATTGAACTGCATTCTGCCTCATATCAAGAGGTATTGGATATCCATTATGAAGCATCCATCTTACTGGAAGCTCTTTATAACTGAGTCCTGAGCCCCCTCCAGGTGTTGTTATGCCCTCCAAAATGTCAATGAAGTAATCAGGAGGATTAATCCGCTCCGGAATATTGATCCCCAGGCCTGAAAAGTATTCTTCAACTTTCTTGGCAGATCCATGATAGACAGTAAGACCACCTTTTCCCAGAAGTATCAGATCATCAAACATCTTGAACAAAGCATAGCTGAAGCAGAAAGTTACAATCATTAATAAATCAAAGGGAATCTAATTTTACTGTTAACAAATCCCAATTAAAAGTGATATAATTCAAGTTATGAATATAAAACACCCAAGTTGTGATACAGAGGTAGCCATATAACATGCTTATCAGTATCCGGTATGGGTGCAATATGGATACATCACCAATTTTGAAGTATTTGTGCATTAAAGCTCGTGAAAATGATACATATTATGAATAAAATAAAATTCTAGATCAGTAAATGGTAGCTGGAAAGAAAAAACAATGACTTAGTAGGTAAGCAATATCTCAATGATGCAGCATAGGATTAAAATTCACCTGGGTTGGTGAACCACCATGCAAATGTTAACTCCCTCAAGAGCGTCGCGCCTTAGTGCTCTTAGAAGGAGCTGAGATGATGCACTGTCCAAGCCAGATGTGGGTTCATCCAAGATCAAGAGTGAAGGTTCCATAACCATTTCCAATCCAACATTTACACGCTTCCTTTGGCCTCCAGAGATCCCTCTTTTTTCCACAGTTCCAACCAAGGCATTGCGCACAGATTGAAGCCCCAAGAATTCAATAACTCTTTCAACAACCAGAACTTTTTCTGGTTTTGACAAGTCAGCAGATAGCCTTTGACAAAAGTTCATTTGAATTAGCACATATACAAACACACAAAAACTGCCATAAACAATATCTTATGTACAAGTAATAGAAAACAAGCAAGACAAAGACAAAAGAAAACTCATAACATTTTAGAATATATTGCAATTAAAATGTTCAACAATGTAAAATACCTGCACTGTGCACTGAACCAGAGATCCTCTTCCACTGTCAGATTTCCATGAACTACATCATCTTGTGGCACAAAGCCAGTAATTTTCTTAAAGGAGTGGATTGATTCATTCCTTCCATTTATAAGAATTGAACCAGTGACAGAGCATCCCAATGCTTTTCCGGCTAGAGCTGAAAGAAATGTTGTCTTGCCAGCCCCTGATGGACCCATGACAGCAGTGATGCGGCCAGGTTTAATTTTCCCAGTAACATATCTCAATATATGTTTGTTTTGAGCTTTCAATGTAAGAGTCAGATCCTTGAAAGAAATCTCCATTAAAGGCCTTTTCCTTTTCTCAGTGTTTGTAGCCATTTTAATTACCCCCGAGAAGGTAAGCTTCTTGTTTTCTTTTTGTTGAGCCTTCTCTTTTTCAAGTTGAGAATATGCATACTTAAAAATTTGGCTATGAGTTTGTGGTTGTTTTCCCTTTGGCACATTTGCTCTAACACCTGTATCTCTAGTTTCTATTTCTGTATGAAGGTTGTCATTAATATCTGGATCATTTTCAATTTCGTGTATTATCTGCATTAGACCGCTGGGTTCTTTTCCCTTTTCCTTTGTTGCCGTAGATGAAGTTCCAACCATACTTGAAGTTGTAGGTCGTGAATGTGACAACAATTCAACATCCGCTTCAGAAGTTGCTTGATTCAAAATTTTAACTTTTTCCAGATTTGCCGCATCCTTCTTGAAGGTGCGTGATAGTTGAGCTTGCAGCCCCATTGCACCCTTCTTAGTGGCATCTTTTGCAAATTGCCATCTTTGGCGTGCATTTGCAGTCTTCCTTGCACTTCTAGCCGCTGCTTCTCTAGATTTGGCCACTCTTCTTTCCCTAGTAGTTAGAACTTGGTCAGAACAATTGTAAATAATGAGTAGCAAAGTACTCAAAGCAGCCTGCATAAGCAGTTAAAGAGTGTTAACTTCTACCAACGTGGTATCTCTGTGTGTGTGAACATGTATGTCAATTATGTTTCTATATGAGACATGGTACAAAGAATTGACCATGATTCATAAACAGACACTGATATTAATACCCAAAATAACTGATAAATTCCCATAACAATGAAATTCCAATCAGTGCAACTATATCCCATTGTTTTAATTCCATGCCCTAACATTCAGGTTCAGAAATAACCACTTACAATGAGCATAATTCCATATGCATGCATATTTTGAGTTGCTGTGTTTGAATTACATGAACTCAACTTGAAGCATCCTACAAGATAATCAGTAAATGGTCATATGTACTCTGCATATATACAGCCAGAAATTGATTAGTAAATATGAGACCTAAACAGAGATCTACTGCTGGATGAATTCACAATTCATGATATCTTACTTTTCTCAGATGTGGATCCCATCCTGCAGTAATGCCTGAAATTTCAAGAGAAAATATTAAGAAACTTCCCAATAATGAAACAATCTAACAAGTATACTAAGAAATTAACTAAATTTGTCATCTTTTGGCTGGCTAGGTAAAAGTATCACTGCAACTATGTAAGGCTATTTCCTCTAAAAGCTTTGAACACTTCATATTACTTTTTGAATATTATAAATCCTATTATTAATATTCGTAATCATCAAATGAAGACAGAGTTGAATGCTTTCCATGCTACTGTGCCAAGATATAAAATGCGTCTATTTTTTCTTTCAATATTTTGTTTATTAAGTATAAGGAGAATATTATAGTCTTGGGAGCAAATAATACCCACTACTGCAAGGAATTCTTTTTGTTGTTGTTGGACAATATGATCCAGCTGAGCAAAATATCTCACTACTACTACTAACGTCGGCCCAAACATTTGCTCCACCACAGGTATGGTTTGTCTGCATTGGAGGCAGCTGATAAAGATATCTGCGGAAATATATTTGTCCATTAATTTCACAACACCATGCAGGCAACAACTCAAGGAAAAACTAACAGATCATTGGGCCAGAATTAGAACTCACGGTTCACATATGCCATTTGTTTTATTGAGTGTAGCAAGAGGGCAATAGGAACCTAGAGGGCATGCTTCAAGAACAATAAGACAGAATAGAAGCATCAGAGACAGTTTTTGAGATACATCTAGACAATCACTAGTGTTATTACAATTGATGCCAATATGCTTCAATGATATAGACTCTTCATCACAGAAGCTGCAAATCATACACACACACACACGCACAAGATATATTTCCAAAGATATGAATTACACAGAACAAATGTAAATTCTTCAATATCTATTCAAAACTTCTTTATTGAATCTTTACAACTAAAAAGTATTAAACAGTTTGAAGATGCTTAAAAGTTGAATAAAAATTGGTATAGAAGCTATTTGCAGTCATCTGTAGTGAAAAAGTGATTGTAAAGAATCTTATTCATTATACTTACGTATCATGCATGTGATCCCATGAGGACAAAAGAAGCCTTCACAACAGGCTTGACAATTCGAAGTTCTTGCAGGTATCTCCTTCGAATTTTTAAGGTCAACCTTCTGGCTTGAGGGAACACTACAGGCCCATCCCGGCTCACAACCGGGGACCCATGAGGTTAAATTGCAGTTCTTGTTAGGCTTTAAATAATTGGCACTTACAGATTTCCCCAACAAACTATTTAAGAAAAACTTCACTTCTGCTGCTGTACACAAACGTTTCGCAATATCTCCTGTTAAATCATCAGAATCCAAAGCATAAGAAGAGTTGTCTCATTAGACAAACAGATTTCCGGTAGTATATAACAGAAATTCAAATGTTGCTCGTTTCCCTCATCCATTCACCTCAGTTGTAGCAAGAAACACTTTTTCTTTTTTCCCTAGTCCTCATTTTTATTTTTACAGGATGATGAAATGAAAAATAGTGATCAAAATAGGAGAATACAAACAAGTACTAATATAAAAGATGGTGTATAGAATAACGAGGAACCTTCCGTTAACTGTGAACAATGTAGTCCCAGCATAAACATATTCATGAATTCAGTGTTTGTCTTGTACTATCATCCCTAATCAAGATCAAAATAAAGTGTCTAATTTTCCCTTTCAAGTTACATCCATATTAGTTATAATATATCCATAATTTTCATCCTCAAAGGCCTATAAGCATGTAGTATGTTTCAAAAATTTCTGTTTCCTTAGATCTATGAACATGCTCATTCAGATTTTCTAGCTAAATCATGAACACGTTGGGTTGGCTGCTCGGAAACAGAATAAGGAAAATGAAAGAAATGATAGAAAAAAAAAGGTGTATTTTCTTACCTCTAGTCTTCTTAATGCAAGACGCCAAGAAGCCCAAATCAGATGAAAAATTAAATGCTTGATTCCAATCAGCATCCCTGTAATTTAAGTGTGAAATAAGTACTATCTTCCATTGATTTCCATTAATTATCACAAAATTCATCTCTCTCTATTCTTTTTCAACCCTCGTTAAAATATAAAAAATATAAACTTTAAACAGTTGAAGCAGAATAACTTCATATGATTCACTTCAACATCAACTGCATTTCTCGCTAACAACATCTCCATCAACATCAAATATAAACTTAATGAAACAATTTTTGAGTTTTAAGCTTTCCTCTACTAGTAAACCAACTTACTCCATACATTAAAAAACATTGATTTTAAGTTCTAACCATCATGACAATGACCATCCTGCATCCAAATGGCAACAATCACACGTATGATTTTAAATCGCAGTTGCGGTGAGTCAGAAAAACTTTTACATTGCGGACAATTGCGAGAAAATGCGGCCGCAATGTGGTTGCGGACCGATATTTAAAACTTACTGATCTACTTGTCCAACCTTATAATTAAACTGTCTAATGTCTATGCATTCCCACCCCAGCTCAGAAGGTTGCCAAAGTGACCAAACAGATGGAAAAAAAATGTATATAATAAAATAATAAAAAAAAGCAAAGAAACTCACGGATCTTTGACACAGAAAGTGGACTCTTTGCTAATTTCCTGACTGAGAATTGATGTCAAGTTGGAGATTTGACTATAGACAAGCTGAGTAACGAGGGGAAGAACAGCGGGGCTATCAATCTGGTCATAGTCATTCACTTGTTGGCACTGCAACTGTATCATCCCAAGGAACAAGCTTAATACCACAATAATGGGCACCCTCAAATGCATTGAGTTTGTGCTCCACCTACACATGTTGTGATGTTGGAGTGACCACAAACGTTGAAAATGAATGCAACAGAGGTTTTTGAGTCTCTAAAACAAAAGGGTTTTGAGCTTCTGCTTCAGAGAATAATGGCATGATATGGGAACATAGCAATAGAAATGAAAAGTGAAGTAAAAGTGGTGGGACCCGCCAAAAGGGACAGTCGTGACACCACGTTCGAACGAGGTTACGTGTAAACTGTTGAATGCATCGACAAGACAAGTACTACTATTTTTTGTTGTACAAAAATAGAAGGTCATTCCGTTAATTTAGCCACGAGTCTTGGTTAACAAACATGTTATAATTTCAAACTACACGAAGGAATCTAGTTTTACTTCTCATGATACATATACAGACACGCGTTATTTCTTCTTTTTTTATGCCTAAATAATTTTACTTTCCTTGAAAGGTAAAATATTAGTTCATTTCAATTATAAAAAAAATACGTTTATATAATGAATTGTTTACTTACTATTTTACTTACTAAGTGATTATCCTATTTTTATTTATAAGAAAAAAGGACTATGCTAAAATTGTTTGTCAAGTTCAGCTAAACCAAGGTAGTATTGCACTAGCCCACTTTTACATAATAAAAGCTGGTATATGTAATATAAATTTTTACTATTATAGAAACTAGTTTTAATAATATTTAAAATACTGCATTACAAAAACTAATATTTGTAATGTATTAAAATGTAACTACGTCACAAAAATTAAAAAAGTGGGGGTGCAATGGTGAAAAAAGGGGAAGATGTTTAGAGAATATAAAAAGAAAAAAAAATATTGAGAATAAATCGGCTGTAAGTAGCAAGACCTGTAAATCTGTATTGTGGTGTATTTCATTAACATTCATTAATTAGATTAAATGATTTATTTGGTTATTTATTTTTATTTTTTTCAATTTGGTCATTTGTCTTTTAAAGAATTCAATTTGATCTTTTGTTTTATTTTTTTGGTTCAATTTAGTGTTTTATCTTTTAAAAAGTTTAATTTAATCATTAATTTTTATCCATAAGAATTCAACACATTATCATGAGTTTACAACACTTATGCATCATGTTCAACCAAGAGCTAGACTCCCTTGAACAACTTTTTGGTTCAATTTAATCTTCTATCTTAATATTTTTTTGTTCACATTGGATACTCCTACTCTGGTGAAGCCTGCCATGGAGTCAAATAGACAACATAAAGGCATTGATGAGCTATAGAATTCTTTAGTTTTTTTTTTATTTTGTTTACCTTTTTTTTGTGTTACAAAAAACAATCTTTCTATCCGCTAACTTCGATACCCAGGGCATTTCCCTCACATGCTACAGAAAACCCGGTTGTTCTTAACAGCGATGGCTATTCATTCAAGTCTTCTGGTAGCACCATTAGATCTTCAACAAGGTGGAAATTCACATATTATGTATGTACATGTTCTTGTGGTTGATATCGTTAATCATTTAAAAACGAACTTTTTTAATATAATTTTCTAACATTCCCCCCACTTCATTTTTAACTAAAAAAGTTCATTCTTAAATGATTAACGACATCAACTTTAAATGGACCGAAGAACCAAAAAAAATTAAAATAAATGATCAAAATAAACTTTTCAAAACATAAAGATTAAATCGAACTTTTTTGGTTTAGTTTTCTCCCATTTTCCTTCACTTCATTTTTAACTAAAAAATTTTATTCTTAAATGATTAAAATAAACTTTTTAAAAGATAAATGACTAATCTGAACAAAAAAAAAAGATAAAGAACTGAATTGAACTTTTTAAAAGATAATTGACCAAATTGAACTAAAAAATAAGATAAAGAACCAAATAGGTCGTTTGACCCATTAGTTGTTTTTACTTTTAAACATTTCATGTTATTAATTATTTTAAACTTTGTATATTAATAATTTCCTTTTTCATGACAAATCACACATTCTCATATATTACTCAAAAATACCTATTTTTAAATTCTTTTATATAAATTTTAAGTATTTATACTTTTTACTTATATTGTTTATAATCTCATAATTTTCAAATTATTTATTCATACATATTATCTAAATGTATTTCTAAAAAATATTTGTCAGTTTTTTTGTACGATCTCTCTTTTTTTGTACAATAAATAGTTGTGACTGAACAACATAATTAAAATAAAAAAGTTGTTGATCCAAGTGAAATTATGTTCAGTTCTCTTAAGTAATGTTTTAAGTTTGAGTTTTGTAGATGAAAAAATATATATAATTAAAGAAAGAGACTTCACTAAAATCATAGGGTCGGACAAATGGAGTTGAAATCTAAAACAAATTTTAAGAGATTTTTTTTATACATTTTTTAAATAAGAGAATTATATGTTAGAGTTTTTTCTCAACATATATGATATTTATATTTTTGTCAAAACACGAGACTTTTTTATTTTATAAAGATAATATAAAATAAATTTTTGTTATGGACCTAAAAAGTTTAAATTTTAATTGTTTTATTTTTAAATTAACTCTAACTAAATGTTATCAGATTTCTTAATGAATATTAGTTATCAATAATAAAACTAGTAGATATTATGCATCAATAATGAAAAATAAAACAATACAATTAAAATATTGCACGTTGGCAACAATGTTGATGTCAGTTTAAAAAATGTCAGCGTGCTTGTAATTTAAAAACTTAATGTCAAATTAAAACATTGTATGCTAGTAATTAAAACATTGGATAATTTTATGTGTAGAAGTATTTATTTATTATAAAGTATAAATTTTAGTGGTATAAAATAAACATTTATCTTATGTAATGTATTGACAAAAATAATTGTAGTAGAATTATTTTTCATTTTTAAAACTCAAACTTAAAATATTAGTCAAAGAAATTAAACACATACTCCTTAATTACTAATTAATAAGTTCAGGTGGTCAATCAAAATTTTCAACAAATATTATATATCAATTAATGAATATTTTACACTAATATAATGGATAAAAAGAGAAATTCCTGAAAAGTGATAAGTATTTTTTTATCAGTGATAAGTATAAACTTCACTCTCATTTATTAAAAAAAAATATTAGAAAATTCGTACTTCAATTATAGGTAGCATGACTTGCGTATTGTAGTTCCAAGCTTCAAGTGTGATACCAAAATTACAGTGGTCTAGAGTAATATTGAATGTGATTTTTTAAAATAAAATTTTAGATTTGTATCCTATAAATAAAAAAGGTGATCAATCACTTAAATATTTACCAAAAAATAATTATTAATAAAATCGATTAGTATTTTGTATCAATAATTACACCTCTTAAAAAAATACCGGTGACATTCAAAGTTCAACGGTCACATTTTACTTTTTCTGGACATAGTACTTAATTATACCTCTAATTTTTGAAAATGGAATAAAAAAGAGAGAGCGCTACAGAAATAGATTGAGCTTACATAAATGAATAAAAAAAAGATTTAGCTTACACAAGTTTGTGATAGTGAGAAGTATGCATCTCACATTTTTTTAATTATGATTTTATTTGTATATTTTTAAAAATTACATATTAATTTATTAGTTATATTTCAGTTCAAACATTGAATTGAAGTTAATGAATAATAAAAATCTGAAAAAAATATTTTAATTGAATGTATAATTTTAATTTAATAATTTAATCAATCTTATATAATTTGAGTACTATTTAATGCAAAATTGGGAGATAAGAGATACTTTCTCCATTTTTTCTAAAAAGTCAATATTTTTATTTTTAAATATAAACAAATTTTACTTTTAATTACTAATAAGATTATTTTAATAGAAATTTATACTTGATATCACATTTTAATAAAGAGTAGATTGAAAAAAGTTAATCTTTTAATTAAGACTGACACAAACTATTTTTCTTAATAGAGGAAATAAGATACGATGTGACACACAGAATAGAACACAGAGGGGGAATGAATAGAATTTCAAGAAAAGACTGACCAGCTGTAAAGACGGCGCCGTTTATCCGCGTGGGATCGGCCCACTGCTATTTGTCGACATAGGATAATTTTCACTGTCAAATTACTATTTTTATAAATTCAAATTCCATTACCGTCCTTATTATATATACTAAACTAAGTTTAATCGTTTTCACTTTCACTCACATGTAATATTAAAATAATTAGTACCGTGTACCTGTGACATAAAACAGTTCTATCATTAAATTCTAAATCATCGTTTATAATAAATTTATTATATTTTATAATAATTATATTAAAAATTATACTATTAAAGAATTAAATTTAATTGGTTGAATAAAATATATATAAATATTATAAATTTTTGATATCGTAATTAATTCTTATAAATAAATAATTTAATTTTTTATTAATAATATGTGTGATTAAATAATAATGTATTTTTTATATAATCTTTGCATGATTATTAAGTTCTTTATTTTATATATAATTAAATGATAAATGAATATTTTTGCAATATATAATTATATTTTATATTTATAAAAATGTTTAAATTGTGATATTAAACTAAATCAATTACATGGATAAATATAAAACAAAATGGTTAATTCTTGCTCGTTGCAAGTATACCACGTAAATGTTTTTCAAAAGCAATTTCTAATAATTTCAAACCACCCAAATGACTTTTAAAACATAAATGACTAAAAGAATTTAATGTTTATGTATTAAGAGTGTAAAATAATTTTATATTATCATATAACCATAAATTATTATTTGAATTATTTTAAAATAATTATCTTAAAGTCAATAAATTTATCAAACATGAAAAATTATGATTAATTGATTTGTAATTTTTCTTACATTTTTAATGCATAATCCTTCTTTTCTCAAAAAATAAAAGTTTAATATTTATGCACCGATAAATTAGTTTTACAGTACAAAGTAACTTTACACTGTTATTTAATCATAAATAAAAAGATGAACCTTGACATAATGATAAAATTATATCTTAAATCATGAATTTAAATTCATAAATAATTTATGAACAATATTTTATCCAATTATAACTTATTATTTGAATTATTTTAAGATAATTATTTTAAAAATTCACAAATTTATCATATATAATAAATATGTAAATTTTACACTATCAATTTATATATATATTTTTACAACAAAATGCAAAAGCTTAATTGAGCAAAATGGTATTTTAGTCTTAATTAGACGTTGTCAATAGTTTTTCTCTTGGTGCATTCGGCACACTACCTGTACCGTTGGTTAGTTAAAAACTGGTGGTTGTTTTAAAATTATTTTAAATTTACAACTAAAAGTTACTCCAAAGGAACCTAATATTTCTCTTTCAATAATCTCAAATTATCTTTCCTTTTTTCTTTATTTATATACTCGATTTTTTTAATTATTTATCCCTTTTAATTTTTAATTTTTCTAATTTCTATCTATAAATTAAGTTTTCATACATATATATATTAATTTTTTTATCAAGAAGTAAAAATAACTTTATATTACTATTTAAATTGCCTACTATAAAACAAAAACTATAACTTAAGTATATTCATTTATCACAAATTTCAATAATGATATGATTAACATATTTAAAATATTTATTTATTATAAATTTTGTTTATATAATAATAAATATTAAGCATGCCTGTCCAATTAATTGGAAATAAAATTTAATAATTATATAATAATAAATATTGTCACCTTGCAGGGTAAAAGTAACGGAGTTTCATTTGCTTGGTTACTGTGATATTCTGCATTTTCTCGTCTAGTTTTCTTCAGCATTCAACAAACCTCTTCACCCTCTCTATCTTCCAATCCCTTTTTTCATTCCCTTTCGTCTTTCTTGGCTTTCTCTTCCTTTTCCTTTTCCCAAGGTTCGTTTTTTTTTCTCCTTTTTTTTTTTGCTGTTTTTTTTTCCTTCTCTTTCTTCCAATTTTTATTTTTAATTGATTTTTTCCCCTTTTGGGTTATCGGGGATTTTTGTGTCTGGATATGGATTTAGTGTTTTTTCTTTAGTTATCATTGGTGTGCATGTTTCAAGTTTGATGCATTGGCAGTGGAGTTCAAGGGTTCTTTTTGTGTTATTGGATGCAAAAGTTTCAACTTTTAGTCTTTGTGATTTCATGTTAAACAAGCATTTGTGATGGGTCTAATGGTGGATGATATCCCAATTTTTTTTTTCTCTCTTGTGAGTTTATGGGTTCGATTGAGGGTTGATGTGAAGCCTCTGATCTAATAAGATATTTTTATGGTGAATTTGATGAATGATGGCTTTATACTTTTAAATAACTAAAAAAAAGAACTAGGTACCCCATTGCCCCGCTATGCGCAGGTAATGGAGAAGAATATTATACACAGTCTTACCCTTGCATATGCAAAGAGACTATTTTTGAATTCAAATCCATAACCAACAACTTCACCAAGTCACCAAGGCTTTACACTTTTAGTTTTCAATATTTCCATGATAAATCATGTTTCATTAGTTAGATAAAAAAGAGCATCATTTAATCATATTAATATTTTCACTCCTTGTATAAAGTTCATTGTTTTTATCAAACTATGTTCTGCAACACACACATATGAAAGCATTTATTTAGTTTGACTATTAATTTTTGTCCATTTTCAGAAATTCTACTCTTTAGGGGCATAATACACGTAAAGCAAGTTGGTTTCTGGAGTAGTTAGAGTTACATGTGTTTTGCAGGCACATGGCAATATATGAACTGGATCCCGATGTTGTTCGCTGGGGTCTTCATCTCCTAGATGATTGCACACTTCCCCACCATTATTCACCTAGTATTGTAACTCAATATGATCCTGATTTAAGTCAAGTTGAACATGTTACAGAAGGCTTTTGTCAGCATCAGTATGTGGATAGTGATGAGGCTGTTGCACAAGCTTATCAAGAAGAATTATGGCAATTTGATTTCATGGTAGCTTCTGGGATATCCAATTTTGAGAATGAAGGAATGCAAGGATCTGTTTATACACAAGATTTGCCTCAGTCTTCAAAGGGAAATGATAACTTTGGTATGGAGTTGCGTTCTGTATTAGTTTTTTGTTTTGTTTTGTTTATTTTATTTTACTTTTTATGTAATAGATTTTTTAACTTGTCATGATAAATTATCAACAATATGTAGGCAATGAGTCTTGCCAGAACTCTGTAGATGAGTCCTATAATATGAAAGAAGTGGGGAATTATGGTCCAACTCCAAGTAAAAGAGAAAATGGCATGCATGAAAATGAGGTTTGTGGTTCGTCTTCTGGATCAGTAGAGGTACCTCCTACTGCTACTAGTGATGACTTCTGGGATTCATTGGAAATATCGGATGAATCTCTTGACAGTGAAGTTGGCAAAAGATTAAACCAGATGGTTCCCATTCCTGTAAGTGTAGCTTTAGTGCATCCACTTTATTTTGTTTTAAAGTCATCATGTTTAATCTTTTACTATAATTTCCGATTGTACTAGTCGTGGCCATTTGATTTGTGCATTTTTTTTGGATGATTTCTGGTAAATTTCATGGACAGAATTTTATTATGTGTAAAATTTAAATGTGATGATCTTTTAACTCATTAAGACTTGTAGAAAAAAAAAATTCTTGATAGAAATGTAGGAACCTGATTGGTACTAATTAATGCTCAGATATAGAGAAACAAAGTTCAATGCAGATCAATTATGTGCCACATTATACACTGTAATATAAAACTTGAGGCTAGAGCTTTATAATTGCAATTTATATACTCAAGACCAGGGTAATCAATTGTGTGCTGTCACTCCACAGTTGTGGGGTGGCGGAGCAGAGTGCCCCCTTCCCTCCTGATGAACTTGCTACGAAGCGCCTGGCTGTTGTGGCTGTCATTGCAGAAAATCACAGCAATTTGCGGCTGCTCCTCTGTGCACCATTTCTGGACAGGCTATGCGACCTGTGCCATCATCAGGCAGCCTTTGTTCTGCGTCTTTTCTAGATTTTCCAGTGAGGCAAAATTGTTGGGTGAAGAGGAGGAGAAAGGCGGCTGATGGTGGAAAGAGGCTAGGTTTTTCTTTCTTGGGTGAGGGGGTGACTACTGATGGGAGATACTAGAAAGAGGCTATGTTTTTTTTTGGTTTATTGGGTGAGAAGGGGTGTTAGGCATGCACCTCAAATTGGGTCACTCTTCACCCCATACAGTCCTACAATTGGGCCTGTACATCATATATTATACTATTATAATACTATACGGTACTCTGATATTTAAATATTAAAAATATTTTAAAAATATTAATACATAATTTATATAGAATTTAATGATATATAAATAAAAAATGTAATAATTAAATAGAATAACTATAGTTAAGAATAGTGGCTATCCCACTATCTCACTATTTTGTGGGTGGTAGCTCTGTGCCGCTATCCGCTATTGACTTCCATGTACAAGACTGAAGTTTGATAGGTTATCAATATTACAATTTAGATATGGATTTCTAATTTAAGTAATAACTCATTCACTTACTTTTCTTGTTCATGTTTGCAGCATGTTCCTAAAACCAATGAAAAAATACCTTCTGATGATGAAGAAATATCAGATCATCAAAGGCTTCTAGACAGGTCTTCATTTACTTCTCTTGTTCATGTTTTATATTTGTCGGCTTGAGTGGTTTTCCAGATAGTAGTATAATTCTGCACTATTGCAATAAAAAACTGTCTTACTTTCTCCCCCTAAAGAGTCTTACTATTTTGCTAGTTTGGTGGGGGGGGGGGGGGGGGGGT